>MNPL01030816.1:11294-25559 GCA_002081605.1 Tropilaelaps mercedesae | reverse complement strand
TGACTATCTAAACACGCCATTGAACAAAAAAAATTTCTGGGAAACCTTCTCCTCTCTCTGGGAAAAGTAGGTGTGTATTTGCACCATGTCTGCACCATACCTTGCAACACTAAGCGCTCAAAGTTAAGCGTAGGACGAGCGCATACCACCAGCGATTTTCGAACGTGCAAACGATGGATTACTACGCCAATATTTACAGTGTGATTTGAGAGAGGTAGTGAGAGATAAACAATAGTTTTAACCATACATAACGAGTGGCAATTTTTAATTTACATGGGAACTTATGTTGCTTCAGATATTTACTCCAATATTAACAGTAAAAAATCTAACTGAGACGCCATAGCTATACCCCAAGAAAAATTATATTACGCTTTAAAAGAAAGCAGGCAAGCCTTGGCAACAAATGTTTTTGAGTCTTTCAAAGATGGACGAGTACTAAGGAATCGCCCTATCATAAGGCAATTTTAGCTTTTCAGGTGGACCGACTTGTGGACCGACAGCACACCAGTAAAATTACTTATAATTGCACCATTCTTTCCTAATGCCATTCCCAGTCATGGACATTTCGTTGGAGTATAAAATTGGCTTACATTCATGCGATTGAATACCAGCCAGGCTAAGAGAGGCTGGCTGCTACAGGCTAGCCAGTGGAGCAACGGGCTTAGCAGGCGGGACAAACGCCTTGGTCAGTAACTACTATGGAGATCCGATCGAAGTGTCGAATTCATTCCAATCTGTCTAGAAGGGTTGCTTTATCTCGTCTGACTTGAGATCCGGGGGGACCTGTCGCGACTTGGTAGAGCGATTATAACCTAAGCCCATCGACGGCCTGTTGTTTGTCTTGGTAGACATACTTACCATCCAAGACCATCATAAACCACATTCTGCCAACGCTGACTTACCGTTCAACCTGCAGATTGAACAACATGAGCATGTTACTATCACATATTATTTATATAATATATATATATATATATATATATATATAAGCAAAAAAATACTTCGCTCTCTACAATAATATAACGTGGAATCGGCATACTGTATTAATGACATTCAAAAGGGACTATTACAATAGCAAACCTCATCCTGCGGTACGATATTTATTATCACAGTTTCAGTATCTACTTGATTGGATTCGGTTACTTGAGTGATCGAGAGTACAGTACATCAGTACATGGTATAAGTAACGCTTTTTCCAAAGAAATACACGCTTTCCTCAGTTGGAAGTACCGTCTCATGAAAATAAAAAACTAGTAAATAAAAGGCGGACAATACTAACGGTTCGAGATTAATTGCATCTATAATTATAATTGTTCCAGAAATAAAGAGTCATACAAACGATACGAATACGCATCAGAGAGGAAAAATGGGACAATAACCGTATTTGTATGAGATTCACGATGGTCTTACTTCAAAAGAAATTTTTATATAGACCTTCAGCTTATATATGTATGAGTTGTACCCTGAAAACTTCCGCAGCTGTTTAGGTTTGAGAAATGTCATATTTCAGCCAAGGTACAACAACGGAAACAAACCCGCCTTATTTAGACCTAATACCAGTTGCCTTTGGAAACGGTCCATGATAGATGGTACTCTACTGTGAAAATGACGTATTTACGTTTTCATTACGCTACGTGATTGCTTGACTTGCCCGAATGAAGCGTAATTGAAAACATGTACGCCTGGGACCTGTATGCTTCTAAACAACCACCGTGGTGCTTATAGCCTTATACAATTGAACACTGCTGCACGTATCTATAAACACTATGCCCAGATATTCTGCGTCCTCATTGTCAATTTGATTTGCTAGTGTAGGTACCGGCGTCTTGAAGTCGCTCATCGTTTGTGCGGTCGGTATAAGCGACTGATTCCTGTGCATCGGACAGACGCCACCGTCTCAGAGTTGAACGGCTTTCATCGTTTGCGTACCACAACTGTCAAGGAAGTTTCAAGATCGATGCACCTATCTTGCCCCATGAATCAAAGTACATTTGTGGGAGTGCAAGTTCCACTAACCACGCAGTTATTAAGCACGCTTGCCTGACGTCCATTGACGCCGGCCGCTGAATAAGGGTACACGAGCCGCTTAGTTGGGAATTACTAGTTCCCGGCAGGTTAGGTAGCAAAAGGGCAACAGGATTGACAGACATTGGCTACCAATGTAACATGTGAGCAGGACTAATGAATATACGGTACAAAAATATGGAGTAAGGAGACGCATTGGTCGTTTAAGTGTAAGAAGACCATATGTCTGTTATGTCTCAACAAGTTCGGTTAAGAGCTACCGTTAACAGCTACCACACAAATAGAGTCCAACTGTCCAACACAATGCATACCCAGAAATATCATACGGGAATAATAATAATAATAATAATAATAATAATAATAATAATAATATTGATAATAATGACAATAATAATAGTAGAGCATGCCTTGGGAGTGTACACCGAGACTAAAATGTGGTTAACAATGTGCTGCTTAAATTTATATTATTAATGATAAAAATGATATAAGAATATTCTGTAACAGTTCCTTAAACTATTGACCATGGCATTAAAGTGTAATCCCACACTGGTTAGACCTCCAACTTTCTCCTTAGGCCACTTGTCTTAGGCCTTAGGTCTATCTTGTATATCACATCTGTAATGTATAGACAAATAAGCTCATATTCAGTTCAAAATGGCTCATCGGTATTATATCAGTTATTTTTTCACTTAGGTGTGTATGAATTTAGCACGTGTGTTCAACGAGTGATAGTTCAGTCAAAAAAATATTCCTCTGCGAATCATCGTTGATCTCGCTAGTTATGCTTCTACTTGTAACATATACCTTCTTTAATGAATATGCATAATAATAATAATAGTAATAATAATAACAATGATGATGATAATAATACTAATAATAATAACAATAATAATAATAATAATAATAATAATAATAATAATAATTGCAGCATGAGGGCAAAGTTGTGTGAAAAAACAAGATCATGATGCTTTTCACCTCTTTCATTTGTTTTTTAGCTACCGCCACCAACCCAACGTGGGTTTGTTTCGTGTTCAGTTTTCGTCATCTACTGGTTCACTTACCTTCTATACATTGAGTGCGTATGAGTAAGAGACAGGCTGAATGTGACACAGAGCCACTTCTCTCTCCTATCCATGTTGTTCAGATTGGTTCATTCAATCTATGAGCTCATTCCTGATCCGTTCGTCGGTTGCAACCGTCTTCTCGAACTTCGTTCAACTGGCAAAAGGTTTTATGTGCTCCGCTATATGCGAAACCTTCTTTTTCCAGCACTTTAGGCATTTGCTTATGACCGAGGTAGCTCACCATATCCCCACCGGTTAACCCGTTTTTGCCTTTCAAAACGGATTTTTCGCATATGTATTTTTATGACCCCGAAACTGGGTAATTGCAACATAGCTCGACCCACATTCGCTTTTATTTTCTGTTTACCAGAGATCAGTTTTGTTGCTTCCCATCTAGCTACTGGATAGCGTGATAAACAGTAAAACCCCTGCAAGGCTGTTAACGAAGCCAGCCTAAAAATTAAACTTACATCCCCCTCACGACTCACCCCGATTTGTTCGTTAACCGAACGTTCTATGTTGGGCACGTTACTTTCTAAAACCCAGTTCTAGGTCTACCACCAGTCCGTACACAAAAATTTTACTGTATGTTCCAGGTAATTCAGATATCGGAACTCCTACACGAGTAAACCGCACCTTTAAGCAACCCTACACTGAACCCATGATCATAACAATTTCTTGAACTATTTCCTTATCAGCCCTCGCCTAATTCGCAGCGACCAGTCACATGCTGATGTTCGGTTCTTGTTTCCAATGCGCCCACCCGGAATAGTGGTATAATCGCAATCATATTTAAGCATAGGGTCCTGCCAATTCATTGAGCCTTTCCTTTCTTCCCCCGTTTTTGAATTCGCTTAGTCTATCTTTCGGATGGACGGTCCGGCAATACATGAAATTAGCATAAATTTACTATCATCTCGTCTACCTAAAAGATATGTACCTTACGCAATTGTATTCATA
Source organism: Tropilaelaps mercedesae (assembly GCA_002081605.1). Classification (NCBI taxonomy): domain Eukaryota; kingdom Metazoa; phylum Arthropoda; class Arachnida; order Mesostigmata; family Laelapidae; genus Tropilaelaps; species Tropilaelaps mercedesae. The sequence goes on along the minus strand of MNPL01030816.1, from coordinate 21,510 downwards.
TTTTACTGATGGCATACATTTCGTTAATAGCAATGTAATCCACAAGATACACGCATTCAGCCCAGCAATCATGTCATTCTGATGATCATATATACCAACCATCCTGGTATAGAAAATCTATATAATAGCTAGGTTAATTAGTAAGAGCTGCACCCGCAACCATCAGTTTTGTTAGTAGCCTACTAAGGTATCAATGTCTTGGAAACCAGAATCTAGCTAGGGTTGTCAGACTAACACTCGAATACAGTTACAAAATCCATCGAATTGCTAAGATACGCAAGCAGCAACTGGTAAAAAAAATTGGCCATAAATGAAATATAGGACTCCCGTTACAGTTTTCATGTCTGACATTAATGTTGGAACGCACAAAAGGCATGCCATAGCGGTACAACTTTGGGTCGCACGAATGTGTCTTCAGTTACATGTACAAGTTTAAACGACTTCGCAGCTACGCGTGTTTTTATGAACACGTCCCAGATCAATAAAAGAGGCAAGGCAATATAAGGGCGTTATCGATACAATTTGTTGACCGTAGTTCTGTGAATGTAGTAGCTGTGTGTCGTTGGTTTGGACAAGCCGTTCTTCGATTATGGTCACCACTCTATACGGACGAGCTGTCAGTCGAACGCAATTTTTGGGTTTTGCGATTTTGACATCCCTTTATCTCTCGGAAAAGTACATCACGGAATCATACCAATTATAATATTTGACAAGGTTTTTGCATGTTTGTCTTGATTATAATCGATGGATAGATCTCCGTATATATCGTCGTGTGCCTATTGTGAAATTTACTGCATCAGCTATGAGGAAAATGACCACCTTCACTTTAGCTCACTTCTGCTCAGAATATCCGAGTGAAGGTGCCGCAACTCTACCGGCATAAAACCATGCTCCAAATTCGCCTCTAGCTCGCGCTGCGTTCTATTCTACGCACTGGCCTCCAATGGACCCGAGTAGCGTGAACCAATTGTAGATTTCCATTACAAGCATCGTGTCCGTGTCGTAGCTTGTTCCCCCACCTTGCTATCTAAATTTGATCCAAGCAATCCTCGCACATTTTCCGACGTCTGTGTTCACGCATTGGTTGCAAGTTTAGGCCGGTGTTGATGACGCTTGCCGCAGAGAGGTCCACAGACAACTGACTGCATATGCACAGCAGTCAACCCCGAAAACTTTCCACGCAACCGCCCCTCATGCCTTCAATACTTTCTCTGCCAACCTAAGAGTTTATGTGCTACGCAGTGTGCACTCAGAGTGAACGCCTACTCTGTTTGATCGATCTTCCGAATTCAACTATAATAGCTATTAATATGGTTGATTAGATACCAGTTCACGGGGTTTTGTTATTTTTATAGCCAGTACTTGAGCATTCCCACCATGTTCCTTCCAACGTAAGTAAAGAATTTGGTATCAGGTCGAATCCCCCTCAGCTATAACGTTTTATCGTTCAGTATGTATCACGCATACCGCCCGAGGCTTGCTGCAGGTTTTAAACACAAATACTAACATTTTTTTGTTTGAATATGTGATGTTACGCCAGCCAATTGTCTAGATGGCCGAATTCAATGTTAACCCATTTTAGGTCGCTGCGTTGGTCACGAATTTCAGAACACCAGGGTCGTTCAATGCTTTCTTGTTCCTCCAGAATTTGCCTTACTGTCCATGGCCATGTTCTTCCTAACAAGATCCGGGACATCGCGTTGCATAAATGGTGGTTTTTCGTTATGGGCTGTACACGGCAATTAAGAACAATGAGAAATCCAGTAACAATAAAGAATAGCAGTCGATATCTGCCAAAATGTGAGACCTCTCTACACAGGGAAGGCCACCAGTGCACAAGCGTATGCGAGACTCTGACAACCCTAGTGGCGGCGGTCGGAGCGATGTTCACTGTTGGCAATTGTCGTTGCCGTCTGACCAGAACAAACGCCCTGCCGTTCATTACACGTATACGACTGACTCAAATAAAGCAACAGTAACAATGGTCACAGTAGAAAGGAAAGGTATATACAATAATACAATGAAGAACTCAGGTGACGTTGATTTCTACCGTCGAATCTTAGTCGGATTCGAAAGCGGCCAGTCCACAGCTTTATTTGAACCTTTCACATTATTCATGCTTACGATGAATTTCGCTTCGTCACGACTTATTTCTTGTGTTTGGTTTGTGTGTCAAATAACTTCGACGATTCCAGATGCTAAGCGTTTTTTGTATGCATGTGTATACGACAACTGGAAGGTAAGGAACGCTAGGTTCGTCTCCAAGTTAGGTTTGGTGTGATTCGTTATTACTTAAATACGTTGAATTCACTAATTTCTTAATGTATGATATATGCTGTTGGTTTTCATGTGTTTTTAATATATAACGTATATTTATCCTCTGGCTGCTTCCAGCTGGGTATATTCATACTTATATTTATATATATATATATATATATTCATATGAAGCTTGTCTCTACTACTCGATCAGCTTCTGTTCGACAAAAAAATCCTCTCTCCCTCTACTTTCTATACGACATATACAACTCATGATAGCAATCAGTTAACTCAATCAATAGATAATTCATCCATCGATTAATGACACGTTCGATTGGGAAATTTACGTCCCCGCCTACCCAGCTATCTTCTTCTAGGGTAAGGCCACGCGCGCATAGAACAACACGCGATACAGTATTTTTCGTGACTGAGAGTCACACCTATTTCTTCACGCTTGTCTTTTTATTCCTTCTCTCTCCTGTCTTATGAGACTTAGCTCAATATAGTTGTCGTGAAACTCTGTCATCTCGTTGATCAGTGTCATCGTTTCACGCCGTCAGGGCTGTCTGTGTTGAGTGCCTACTTGTAGGCTGTGTTTTGGTTATGTTATCTATTCAATATTATAGTGACCCCACCACGGCGCTTCCTCGCTACGGGTTGTCGTCGTGCTTGTAATAGTGTACTCATGTTCATTGAATAACGTTATGTAGAAGAAAAAGCGTGCTGCGAGTAGCGCGTGCTTGAGGTCGCCGGCATGACTCTCACAGACAACGAGATGACATACACGATGTACCTTTTTTCTTATCTTACGAATGATTATAATGAATTATTACTCTAATTCTGCTTCGGTTGAACTGTATACAAGGATGTGGCAATGAATGCCGGGGTTAGCGATGTGTGACAGTTGGTTTTCCTAGTATTTTTTTGCGGTTAAATGTATTTTTCACTCTCCGATGTTCTAGGAGTTTCGGTGATGAATTTCACGCGCGATATTTGCGGCATACGCGTTAGCAAGGCCCGTTCGTGTTCTCGGCGGCTCTCGCACAGATGTTGCGTTCTATGCGCTCTCATCAGAAACCCTCTGCTCCAGTCACAAGCCAAGATCAGATCGGTCTCAGGCGCCCGGGCCACGCCCACTCTCAAGGTGGGTGGAAATATCTCAGAGTGAACGTGGGAACATGGGTCTGTGAGCTATGCGCCGTCGGCCAGAACACTTAGTAGGGCTGTCTTTGACCGTAGCTGCTGTTGTACCCCTGATTCCTATTCTGCATGGGCCTTTGATCGTAGGAGTTATACCCTCCTCCGCCCTGCGGGCCCTGGTTGTTGTAGCCTGCAGTGGTTGGTTGTTCGTCCAATCAGGTGGTTGGTGCGAGGGATCAAAAAATAACAGTCGCGTTAGAAGACTTAACGGCGAGCGTATTTCGCTTTGAACCCGAAAACTGGCTACGTTTCCATTTAAACTCATCTGCCCACCCCTCCCTGTCCCTGTGCCACAATGCACTCGCTTCCTCTCTCATTCTTTTTCTCCCTTAGTCAGTTTCATTAATAATGTACTCCCGGCTGTACAAACCTCATCCGCTTTCCTTTGTTAGAAACAAAACCAGAATACTGAACCGAATGAAAAAACACACATTAGGCTTCGCTTTGGACTTGACCATTTACGCGGTTAGGTGTCCGTCCACTCAACTACCCACTGTGATAAACCCAATCGATGCCCAATTTTTTCCGACATCTTCGTATTGTCTTCAAAAAAAATAAGCTCCGGTTATAATGACTCATGCAAAAGGTGAAAAATAAAACTTATGAGTAGATTTTAGTAAGGATGAAAGTCACTAGTTGTAGCCTCGTAACGAACTTTTTTGTACTGTTGGGCAACCCTGGTGATAACGCAAACGTATTCATATTTAACCATTCCCCATATGCAGTTGACATTTATGTGTTCGTACCGTACGCCACTGTCATTACGGCATCATCGAGGCCCTCTCCAGTAGAAATATCTTATGTCTACGGTATTGCTAACTAAGATCTTCAGGTAGGTTTTATCAGCAGCATCATCTCTAGTGTCCGCTACGAAAGTACTTCTGCAATAGTTAAGAGGATATCACAATCCGACGTACACTACGAAATCAATTGCACAAGACGATCATGAGTAAAACAGGTTTCTCTAGATCAACTAATTTCGCTCGTTATCGCTGCATACCATCCAGACTCAAATTTATCAAACAAGAAAAAGATAGTTCGAATAAGTTTCCAAGAATTAAGTAATATGCAACAAACCATAGCCTGTTTGCGGTCACAAATCTTGATTAGGCAGGTAATGTAGCAGTCCCCGTGTATATTTTGGCAATATTCTCAAGTGATAAAATCTTAACAACCAAGCTGCCTAATAGTCAACGTTGTACAAACTTTTAACGCAAACTGGGCTGAAGTTAGCAAATGCCCAATATTATATAACGAAATATTTTCAGCTCATTCTCGGCCGATAACCGCTGACTCTGACGATTTTAGTGAGATTCTTTCAGAGCTAAAACAATGCCATAGGCCAAAATATTGCGTAGTCATATTAGTTTTCTCAACCGTACACAGAAACAGCGCACATCTGTATTCAATCCGCGTTAAGGTTCCAACTAGGTAACTTAGTGAAGAGATTTTTCTAAGAAGCCCTATCCTTGTCATTATCTTCAAGATTGCAGAGAACTATTTGGCGATGAGAGCGGTTTTGTTTATCTCAGGTAAAGTCAGATGACGCAGTCACGTTCGCACGAGAAAGTTTGCCTATCACTGATCAATCTGCAGGAAGTTCGTGGATTTTTATTGATGACAAATTATGCGAAACAATGGTAGCCAGTTGATCGCAATGGTGATACGGAACTCTACCTACGGCATCTCGCATGATTTTTCTAGAAAAAGCATCCGTGGTTTGTTGCGCAATATCGAGCATGTTCTGCCCTCGCGTAGCTTCACCAAGTAACTTCACAACCTACCGGAGATTACTGATACTTTTGATATCGCCACACACACACGCAGATTCAGTCGTTTCTTGTGTCGATAGCTTACGTGGTTTACGGATGAAAATAGATAATTTGGTACTTGAAGCAACCAACTAAAATCATGCATGTTCAACATAAAAGTAAGTGCCGCCGTAAGTAGATGACCTTTCCGTATTTTCGGACTCGCTATGGTCTACATCGGCTACGATAGCACTGATCGTTTAAATGAGCTTTTTGTCCCCTATGACAGCACAAGGATTCTATCTGAATATTATTCGGTCCAGTGGCCGCGTTCGATGGATAGGGCGCTAAGGTCACGCAGCTAAGATGCTGGAGATATTACCTGCGCTGGACCCACAACCACAACCATTGCTCGACCATGATTGGAAATCGCTTGTTAGCTCGTTCGGCGATTCACCATAAGCGAATAAGCTTCCAGAAGCTAACGAAACGCTTAACAACCATTGTCATTTGAGCTACGTCGGTTCCCTGGTAAGGCCAACAAATTCCCCCCATTTAAAACGGAACTTACCGTACGATCCTCCGCCACCGCCACCTCCTTGGCGATAGTTCTCCTTCGGGCCATAATTCTGGTTCTGGCCATAGCTACCTCCATTGTTATTGTAGCCTTGGTTGCTGTCGCCGTAACCAGCGCCGCTGCCGCTGCTAACGTATCCACCGCCATTTTGCTGGTATCTACTTAAAATGCGTCCATGCATGAGACAAAGTTAATCAAGCCGTCAGCCCGTTGATGAGCACTTTCTTCGGGTATGGGGTACGCTGAGCACATTGTCTTCTTGATACAATAATTATTTTTAATATTATCAGTAAAATAATACAGAAACACGTGATCCATTTATGTTCGGAGAAAATAAAATGCATAGCTAAGAAAACACTCAATATCACTAACGTCCAGTGGCGTCAACACAATAGCCGACTTACCCTCCGCCTCCTCCTTGGTTATAACCTTGACCCTGGCCCTGGTTTCCATATCCGCCTTGGTTTCGGCTGTAATTGTCAACGCCATTGTTATATCCTCCCCCATTGTTCTGAGGTCCGCCATATCCGCCGTTCTGTCGGTGGTCATTGTAACCTTGGTTATTCTGACCCTGCATAGGCCCGCCAACGCCGTAGTTGTCTTGCTGCTGCTGCGGCTGGTTGCTTTCCCAACGGCCACGTTTCTGAACGGGACCCAAATCGTCTCCGCGTCCGCCCTGTGGCGGACCTCGGCGCCCGACGCTCGGTCCTCGTTGGGGTCCACCTCCACCAATGGGACCTCCAGGACCCCCGGGACCACGAATAGGTCCACCTGCAGCTCCAGGCCCACGTTGGGGTCCACCAGGCCCACGCTGGGGGCCTCCTGGACCACGTTGGGGTCCACCAGGCCCTCCAGGACCCCTCAGAGGGCCCCCGGGGCCGCGCATAGGACCACCCGGTCCGCCAGGTCCCCTAATTGGACCTCCGGGTCCTCGCATTGGTCCCCCAGGGCCACCTGGTCCACCTGGTCCACCTGGGCCACCAGGAATTCCCCTCATGGGACCTCCAGGACCTCCAGGACCTCGCATCGGGCCGCCGGGTCCTCCGGGGCCAACAGGCCCGCCTGGTCCAGCGCGCATTGGACCTGGCCCTCCAGGAGGTCCCATGCGGCCAGGAGGGCCGCCAGGCCCGCCTGGACCACGCATTGGGCCAGGAGGTCCAGGTGGACCCATTCGACCGGGCGGGCCTCTCATGGGACCTCCGCCCATCCGACCTCCACGGGGTCCTCCACGTCCTCGTCCACGTTCCATATCAGCGCTTTTTAGAGGGCTACCATTTTGAAATAGCGGAGCAATGAGCAGATCAGAAATGCTGTTAGCTATGAGAGAACTGACAATAGGAATGCACACGCTAACTCCCAAGAATCAACGTGTCCAACGTGTACAATGGTGGTCGAAAATTGTTGGTTGCCAAAAACAACATTGCTAATTAAGTTTTAGTAAATCTAGCTCATTATGCAGACATATAGTCCTTTAAAGGACTGGAATCTGTAGTTGTGCGACGAGTAGAACACTCAGGTCAATAAAGAATTCGTACGTACAGATGAAGGCACATTGCTTCATACCGAACAAACGAACTACGAACGGAGAGTACACACATTCTACTGGTTGCACACAACATTTGAACAGCGTCAGAACTTGATTTTCTATCATGCACGCTGAACAGTTGACATTCAGGATTATTGGATTATTACCTCAATTTTTTCCAATGTTAAAAACCGCTTCTAGAGTCAGTCTCAAGAACTCAAAGAAGATATTAGTCTTCCTGTTAAGTTTATTTGATAAATCAAACAGTGACCGGTCAATTTAACATTTAGTAGCAAATTGAACAACTTATTTCTAAACGACGACAGCCAAACCCTGATGAACGCCGCCATCAATAGCCAAGGTCCGCCGAGAACATTTTTCCGCTAAAGAGAATGCGACAATCAAAAACAATTTTTTCATCATAACGGGCCATAGGGTACTTAGAAAGTGTTAACGCGTTCATCACTAACAGCATGCACGCGTGTTTATGTGGCAAAGTATCCAACAGGCGCAACTAAAAAACTATCTAAGAAATTTAAATTTATTTACGGTAACGCCAACTAGGTTATGTCACACTGACAGCGGGCCACACTATTGGTGTGGGCTGAGATAGGGTGGAGTGTTTAGGGTCGTTGATGAGGTTTGATCTCTCCTCAGCGAATTATACCGAGTTAACGCGGAAGAGTGGCTTTAGTTACAAAATACACGCGCGACGTAACCGCCCCGAAATGCGCCTAAAAAACCATAAGACGATGGCAACATTTCACGGGCGTAGTGATGAAAACGCTAGATACAAAGATGGAGTCCCGTGGTACGAGAACAGACTTATTTGGCCGCGAGTAAATAATGCTGCCACGCCACGATCAAGCGTCAACTTGGTCAAGTCGGTCAACGCCACACCTCGTAGGCACAAACCCACACAGGGCGCAGACAGATAATCGCACTTCAATTAACAAGTGGAGGCGCTAAGCCTAATAACTAAACCGGGGTAGCCAAAACGCGGCTACCGGGGAAAGCTAAATATTTCTGGCCACAAATTCCACGCAGCCGTAAGACACGTCTAGGTGAAGAATGTGCTCAAGTAAAACACAGATAAATCTGAGATCTCATTGCAGTCGGCGGAATAGCAACGTGGCAATGTCTCGGACGCGTCCGGGCGTTGTTGATTTTCATCATTTTTGGCCAGGCTCGACGAAACATTGGCCATCGATACCCGACCCAGTTTAGCAGTTAACAAGTAGGAATTCTCACTACACACAATACAGCACAACCGGGCACAACCTGTTTTGGAGCAACACGAATGCCCTTTGGAAGACTCACCCCGAAAGGCGACTCAACTCGGCGCTTAGCATTGGATAGACACAGTCGCACAATTCACCCGATCTGTGTCAAGGATTACGGGCCGAAAGGGAAAAACAGTCACTCAATCAAACAATGTCGTCTAGGCCTAACCACACCGCCCCCGTGCCGGGCGACCACCAGTGGCAACGCAGCGTTGGCAAAAGATATTCGGTGTCAAATTTCTCGTCAATTGGCGCGCATCGCCCACAATCCGCGGTAACATCACCTGAAGCGTTATTCCAGTGGAAATCGTCAAATTTTCAGCTATCTACTCACCAGAGATATCACAGAAAACACGGCGCGGTCGTAGACTTCGGCTCCCTCAGCGTCCTCCTCAGTTTTGCCCGTCGAGCAGAGAACCCTCACAGCCGTCGTCTGCTGCGACGTCGTCCCCATACAAAACAATTATAAAAGCGCCGCCACTATGATCGATGATCTACTACTTCAGAGGGCGGCGAGCGGGTAAGGACGGGCGGGTGGATGCGCGACAGTAGGCGGTAAATTTAAAAAATGATGTGCGAGTGTTGTTTACTGCGAGGCAAGCCAGTGGCCAGTTTTGGCAGGAAAAGTGGCGGTCACTTGTCGTTTGTGACGCTGTGCAGGATACCGAGCACTTGTTGGGCGAGCGGGGTTGGTCCCGCCGGTCTTTCTTTGTGTGTACCGAACCGCTTGAAGTATATGGAATATGAACAGCTGGGGGAAAAGAAAGGGATGGTGGCGCTGCCGCTACTGTTGTCTTTCTAGTTGCCACTGATTCAAGGAGTTGACGATAGTTCCTCTCAGTACCGTTGAGATAAAGAACCGATGTATTCCATCCCGTCAACAAGGTACTGGTGGACAGCAAAACGCCAGTCTGCATGTCCGAACAAACAAATAAGGTCTGCTGGAAGCTTCTCTGTTTGCTGCAAGACAATATTGCAAGTTCAGTTTTCGAACTGATTGACGAAATCAAAGCTCGAGTTGTATGTGTATGAAGCTCTTAGTTGACACTGCCTGAATTCAAAACGGACGACTGGGCGCGCGAAAGAGAGAGAGAGAGCGAGGGCAACTCCTAACCATCGATGACCAAGTAACAACGTCTGAGACTCTAAGAGGTCAATTTTCGACTCGCTATCTGTAGCGAGTGCGTTTGATTTACGAAATATTGACTTAGAAAAGTGTACCGTAAGTTCATGTGTCAACAGGTGCTTGGTGAATACGCGCGGGGGGAAGTGATTCGTGTTAATTGGTATGAAAAGACCGTAAAGTCTATGCAAAAATGATTGGATCGAAGTGTGTTTAAAAACTATCTGAACGAAAAATTCATTAAAAGCTTGTGTGGTAAGCGGCAGGCCCACGATCGATGGCTTAATCGGAAAAAAAAATGCTTTTCCTTTGTTGTTCGTTTTATTTGCGCTTCTGTGTGAGTGAAACGTGACATTTTCCGTTGTTACCCCCATTTGCTGTTACCAGAAAGATTCCGGTGGCAAATTGTCCGTTCAATGCAATTATTTTGCTCTAATGTTTGAGGCACTTATCAGGTTGTTTTCTATTGTCGTTCAAATTGTTTTCAGCAACGTTATCAAG
>MNPL01030813.1:12400-34151 GCA_002081605.1 Tropilaelaps mercedesae | reverse complement strand
ACACACACACACACACACACACACACACACAGCGACAACTAACCCTCTGCGCAAATTGAGTGTACAGAGGCTGCTGGGACTTTCTCAGTTTTCGCAGGGCTGCAATTGTACGCGAACGCCTCAGCCGCCGCCGCCGCCGCCGCGATGAGCTAGGCAGACCGACGAAGCAGTGGATGCATGTGAGGTATCTGAATTAAGCTGCTCACTCTTTTTTCTCTCGCTAGTTTGTCAAAGGACAGGATTTCTACTGCGGCACGTCCAGCCAGACCCAACAAACCGAGCCATGGGTCGTCAAGACACAAAAGGTGCTCGTTCGCTCGCTCGCGTTGTCGTCGCTATCGGACTGAATCCTGCCATTGAGGCCTGACAGGGAGCAGTCTAACACAGGAGTGTGCGTTTTATGTAAATCGAGCCGCCGCCGCCGCCGCCGCGTCGAAATCGATGATGATGATGACAGTGGCTTCTTCTGGCGTCGGTCGCTCGACACATTCAGTTGCCGCTAACTCAGGCTAGATAGGCCCAACAATAGTCCATTGAAAGGGAATATCAGCGATTGCTTTATATTGTCGTAGCGTTCTCTCGTGGCATTTGGATCGCGCATCGATGCTGTGTCGGCGAACGCAGCTCAATTAGACAAGTTGGCCTTCGTAGGACCATCTAATGCGCGCGGCCTAAATGAAGGTCCGACCTTATGTCCGACCTATGCAGAACGATCGAGCAGACGAATCGAACTCGTTAAATATCACTTTTTGTCTTACAACTAACTCACCGTTATGACAACTTAACCTAAGGTGGAACACGTTTTCTGTAGCGAACCTGAAACGGATACGCTCAGTTCCAATACGATCATGTTTGACAATAATAACAATAATAATCTCTTAATAAAACTGTGAACGTGAATGAACAGAATGCAAAAATGATCGATTTTAACTTTAGACGGCTCTTGCAGGATGACCTAAGGATGCTATATTTGTTTGCATCAGATTTCAATCCGCTACCGAATAGCTTGAACATTTTTGAATAGTTTCCCACTATTCATCGTTCATTTATCTGACTTTTCGAAAAAACGTCGTCTTGGTTTACATGCGCGTTCAACTTGTAGCCCTCGATGATACTATCTCGTTGTCGTCAATAGCCGGAGAAGAGTTCAAGAACAGATTCAGCCAGAAAGGCTATCAGCCTGCAGAAGGAAAGCTCAGCCATGGGGGGGCTGATTTGTATTAATTAGCACTCAGCCAAGCCAGGGAAAAGCAGGCGATGCGGACATATCCCGTCCGGTGAATATATTTATGAAGCGCGTGTGTACGCCGGCTCTGCGTTCATCATATAGTTGAGTCATTCAGGTGGAGAACAAATATATATATATATAGTGTAATCTCTGCAAGCTTACGTCCGAATGTGACTCAGCAAGCTTAAACAGCAAATATGCCAACGCTCATTTGCATTGAAAGCAAACAATTTCAACAACGACTGCCCGTCAGGAAATAGTGCCGCAAATACCTGCCACTCGTACCACCTCACGATCACGATAGACATTTTTGTTATGGCTCAAATCTTTCCCCTTTCCTTCTGAATTGCAAAGTAATAACTGCACCGAAAACACACACACACACACACACATATAAACCAAAAGAACAGAAACGTCTGGCGGCAAAATTTGTATTACGTTAGCGGAGTTTGTATAGCTCAGAGTGATGATGATCTGATCAATCAGTGAGTCTCTCGTTTGTCTAAATCGTTGAAGCTTGTGAATAAAAAAAAAAAAAAGCGTCTATCACTACTAACTAGAGGTCGGCTGTGGCACCGTATGAGTCTCTTATTCGGCGTCAAAGCGTTTGTGCAGGTTTTTCGTCCGTTTCGCTGTTGAAGTTCGTCCATTGTGCTTCGTCTTCGGTCGCACCGTTACGGTACTTGTCGGTTGTGGGCGGCCTCCTCAGTATTTTGCCACGCTTGTTGATGGGAGTGAGTTTCATACAGTCGACTACAGGTTTCCTCCAACTAAAGCAACTGTTGAGCTGCGCTTAAGGAGTTGTTGAACGAGAGAGTGTTGGATACGGCTGGCGTTGTGATGTGGCTAGAGATACGCGTAATCCTAGTTGCCTATCCCCCATAGTTTGTTTCTGCCGCCACTGCTCTTGTTGTGGACACGACCATAACGACGATCCTAGACGAGGGGGAGGAGCTGTGGACAAGCGCTGATAATACGGCTGTTACCCGCCGCCGCCACCGCCGCCGCCACGACGACGACGACGGAAGACGCCCCTTTCGAAAACTGCAGTTTTCGACGACGCTACACAGCCACAAACGCCACCATAGAGTGGAGCCCCATCTCATTCAGCGAAGATTCTCTGAGCTAAGGCAGCTGCCGTCAGCCGACGACGACGACGATGATGATGATGATTCATGTCATCGCATCGCTCCCTATGACGGTGGTGGCGTCAGGGTGGCCAAACCCATGATGCTAAGTCGAGGTTCGCTTTTTTCCTCCTCTTGAGAAACGGCAAGCACAGGCGTAAGGGACACTCGTAACAGTTTTAGGACTACGTCAACCACGTTCCACTTGAAGCCGAGCAGCCGAGAAGTAAGCGGAGAAGAGTCGATAGATGCGACTGTGACTAAAGGGATGCGTCGTACAAAAAAAAAGCATGAAAATTGTAGGAGTCGAATAATCTAAAGTTGAAGAGCTTGCAGTGTAATTTAAATTGCAAACGAAACCAAACCCAACAACAAAGTGTCTATAGAGCTCTCTCCAATGAATGGAGAAAATATCTATTCAGCCAGTTAAAGAGAATTATAGGATCGTCAGGTCCGTGCATTGCTAGCATTGTCTATTTACTTGGGCTAGTAGTAGTAGTTAGACAGTTCACGCAATCGCTCCGAGCAAACTTTACTGACTCAAGTGCGTATATAATGTCGGAGTGAACGTGCTGATGCTTGGCGTTAAAGAAGATCGGGACCACATGACCTTAACTGCCGACTGAGATTGCCCCGAGGGGATTCTCAAGGAGTTATTAGTGGGCGGGTGGCTAAGCTTTTCCTGTTCGCCGGATTTAGTTGAGGAAGACGTACGTCGTGGTAGAGGGAGGCCCCTACCCACTCCTCCGCCTCCACGGACCGTATACATGATAGTCATTTCCGTCAACGCCGTTCCACGATTCTGAAGGCCAGAAGCAGAAGGAACTCTAGCGCTGAAAACGATGTGTTAGTACTTACTCAACAGCCTTCTTTCCTTCGCAGCTATACTAAACTCGAACTGGAGTTGCAACAACTTTTGTCGAAAAACGATCAACCACTCGCAGTAACAGAGACAACTAGGGGGATAAGGGTGAGTGGAGGAGGAGACGGTCAGGAGCAACGACTACTCTGTCTGTTCCTACCGCTGGAAAGGGACAGAAGTCTTGCTCGATGCCGATCGGAGCCAGCGTAATTCCAGAATCGGCGTCTGGCGGTCGAGAATTATCCACTGGAGCGTGCTGGTTCTGGCGGCTGGATGAGCCACTAGACCGAAGCATTAAGCAGCAGTAATAATGTGTTCAGAAAAGGAAGGCGAGACTGCTGCTGTGTGCCGACGACGATGGAATAGCCTCTTTTCCGCACATGCATCCATCTGGGGAACAGAGAGTTGAAGATATTATCGCATTACCTTCGAAATCGACGCTACGTTGAAAACAGCAATAGCGAGCGAGAGGGATAGGCGACCCTGAGGAACGACTTTATTGTGTAAACGGGGGTGGCAACAGACCATTGAAACGAATAAAGGCGCGCTATGGCTAGCACCACGTGGGAGGAAGTTGGAACTATCGAAATAGCACTTACAGAGCGAATTCCTCTCGTTGCTTCCATACTTGACGTTGTGTATACCATTCGTCCACATCGAATACAAATTCATAGATATTCGCCTATGAAATGATGTTAGTGCGAACACATACACACAAATGGGCGAATGAATATCCAATTCTACAACAGACCATGAATCGGTTCTTTGTTTTGTCCATCGCACAATGGTGCCGTCATGGCATGCATAGTCGCTACGTTCCGGCGTACTTTGACAGTGGTAAAAATTACGAGGGATGTATGTGTGGAACAAGCAGTCAGCCAGAAAGTTTCCGTTGCTTCCAAGATCGCCCCCAGCTCGTTTAAGATATCCATCCCCAATCTCCCATTAGCGGATCAATCAACAAACAGTACTGCCATGCCTCCTCTGACCAAGACTATCTTGCTCAGTCAGTGAAACTAAAACGCACAGAGATAGAGAAAGAAGGGAAAGAGATAGAGGAGGGGGGCAAAATGCTACACTTTGTACTTGAGATTTGCGCACGACGTTGTATAGGATGCTTGCGAGTGCGGCCGTCCACAAATAGATAGGGCACCACAACGCGTTGCTGTCATTGGCAACCCGCGCCATTGCTCGCGTAGAAGAATGGCTTCCTTTGTATGCGAGACGACGCCCGACAGACAAATGTGAACCAGCTGGATTAGGCGAGAACGGAACTAGAAGACAATAGCAGTTGCATATCCCGTCCCGTGAATTCAGTGTGGCAGAAGACCGTTGCAAGCGCCAACCGCGATAGCCATTCGCATGAGATATGGTCCACTTGAGAAAGCGAAACGCGATTGACTGACGCGACGCTCACCTCAAGAGCGAGTTCGGTTTGATGGCCCTAAACGTCCGCCTCCGTCTCGGTATCATGACGCCCGTTGTTGGCTTGCGTCGTATCGAACACATATGGCTGTAAGTTGACGTTTTACGAACTATTGCCCATCTAGTCGACCAGCGCTTCAGCATTGACTTTAATAGTGAAGAGGGTGAGAATAGTAAAATGTTGAATATTGCATAAAATATTTGAGGTCGTAAGATTGTGTCGACTAAAACGCGAGATAGAACAATGACGACAGTAACGACAGTTTGGTAATCGCCTGGCTAGAAAGTAATGTAAATATTCGCGAAAGCACGTTTGTACGAGTATTAAACGAATTTTATTGCGCTCGTTGGCATTATATAGACGAACACACGCATTTAGGAATGTTCTAAGAATAAAACTTCGAACGGCCTACGATCGTCAGAAGGAGAGAGGATCGTTAACGTCAGAGATGGCAACATTCCGAAAATGTTCGATATACGGTACATTTTTTTTTTACTTAAATATGTGTACACCCACTAGGAGAACATTCGAATGCTTCATCTACACCTCTATTTAGCAGACACACGTGACCTTGAATAAATAACGTGATTGAAAGACCGACGAAAAGATATCTCTTAATAGACAACAACACGCTTGTCAACGCCACGTTTGCATTTGGAAATTTCGTAGTGAGTTTTTCTAGTTCTGCTTCCATTGCCGATCGAATTCAAGTGCTGCTGCTGCTGCATTATGCATTGTAAGTGTCCGAACACAACGAAATCTCGCGCGCGACCTCTCCAGGGAGCATTCTTCTCCCCCTGCACGTGCACTCAGCCGAATCGCGGCGTTTTCCTTAGCCGGAACCAAATGCGCGCCCTAGTACTCTCAGATTTGGAACCTGTTTTACCACCAATTTTACAAAAAATAATACTCTAGAAATTCATAGAATTTTTAATTTCACAGCAGCTGCTTTGCATGATCTACCCCATAGTCATAAACCGGAAACTTGGCTTTCTACTATTCGTGACGGTACGCTGTAAAGGTTTTTTTTTTGCTGAAAAGGAAGCGATTCGATTTTTCGTTTGTGATGAACGAGCAACGCATTCCTCTATTCGAAACACAATTCTAGATATCGTGTTCATAAGCGGCTTGATACGCGTCACTTTGGAGACTCCAGTTGTCCGTTCCATTTCTGTTAAACAGACGTCTCAACATGGGAATAATCCAGAGGCGAAAAAGCGCATCAACAGCGTTTAACTGCAGACTTCCCTGTGTTCCAAGCTGCCCCTCGCTATCTTAATGGGCGAGTGCCGATCAGGAGACGATCTCGCTACTCAGTAGCATAGCTCTGCAATTTCATTGTGCACCTCCGTTCGGTTGGGCAGGACTCCCTTCGGGGAAAGTAACTGTAACTTTTCATTTATCTACTCACGCTGCTCTCCATCGTTGCCTCTACCTATTCATGCCATTACCTAGCAGCATCCAGCATGACCGACAGCATTTCCAGCATCACCTCGAGGATGGTGATGTCGTCCTCCCTCTGGGACGCTTGGCTTGGGTAGAGATAGTGTTTCGTCTCGTTTGGTGCGAGAGCAGCGTTTCATGTCGCTGTTTTTATAGCCATCTCCAACGAAGAAGCCACGCCATTCGCGTCTAACCATAAGAAAGAGCGGCGCTCGCAGACTGAGCAAAATAACCGTATCCAGGGATGGGACACACTTACTCAAACTAACAGACCCACACACACACACACACACACACGTAAGAGACAAGCGGTCTTCATGTTCTCGAGTGTTATAGCCTCTGATATTATTGAGATTATGATCGTCGTGTTAGATAATATATATATACACACACACACACATATATATATATATAAATTACATAAGCAAGCGCATACAACGTTTTTGACTAGAACAGCGCCGCAAGCAAACCTTTCACTATCCAATTTCGTCTACGCGTCTAAAGGCCACCCAGACGGTCATTGTAGTTACCGCTTCCTGTATTTCTCTTCTTGCTCCCATATTGTCGCTTTCTCACTATCTAGGAAACAGTTCCCTTTTTTCAGCTCTTCCTCGTACTCTATGTCTCTGCGCTGTCGTTATATCTGCATTTTCTCATCTCCGCTACGCAGCTCTGTTGGTGTTTCGGTCCGTCGTCGCTGTCTATGCGATGTTTGACGCCAGATAAGAATCATCGCGAACGCAGATGGTTGCTGCGCTGCAGTGGAGCAGCAATGCAAAGGCCCGCCAGGCCAATGAAGGTGATCCCATTGGCAACGCATAGGCGTATGTGGCATGGCGCGCACGCGCACGACCCGACCGCGAACAAAAGTAGGCGACAAAAATTCTGACGACGCAGCCATTGCGCCCTTGCTAAGGCAGCGCTCGCGCCTGCGGAGATCGGAAACCGTCCATTGCGCCGGCCTCGATAGACCTCGAACTACAACACCATGATGACAATGGCAACGCTCGGGTGGAAAGCACGCGATGACAAATCAACGCTTTGAATAGAATGTCAGGTCGACTTAAATAGACACATATATGCAGGTTTTAGTCAAGATGGTGGCAAATAATCAAAGACAAAAAGCCGTATATGTATGAAGCAAGAAAGGTCTTGAAAATATTCGCTAAAGAAGGTTGTTCGTCGTGATTTGTATAGTCAGTCTGGTGCGATTGACCCCATTTGACCCCCTTATCAACCTTGCTATCTGATAAAGATAGCCTAAAAGAAATACGTACAGTTTCTGCAGAGGTATAATTTCTAGTATTTCGATCCCGTATTTCCGATAGGTCCAGTATTTCGATTCGAGTCGATCGGCTCTGACGTTTACCACAACAACCCACTCCTCCCTCGCTGGCTCGCGTGTTATTCCCTTTCTTAAGCCA
Source organism: Tropilaelaps mercedesae (assembly GCA_002081605.1). Taxonomy (NCBI): domain Eukaryota; kingdom Metazoa; phylum Arthropoda; class Arachnida; order Mesostigmata; family Laelapidae; genus Tropilaelaps; species Tropilaelaps mercedesae. Next base: position 26,641 of record MNPL01030813.1, on the reverse strand, counting down.
TAGAAATATTTTCTTCAGTTCTAAAAGAGTTGTTCTGATTGTGCAGATGAGACCTTCTTCGAGGTGATCCACACATTTTTACCTCTGCCAAGGCTAAGAAGAATTTCGTCGCACTTGTCGTTTCAACGAGAGCGACCGATTTTGTTCGAGTTTGAGACTTTTGGAAGCCATCTGGATAACTGGCCAGGGGCTGTTCGTTTACCAGCTCGTGGACGTACCTCGGGGTGTTGGACAAAGCCAAATCGCGGGAGATAGCTAAATTGAGGCTATGAAGGTGGCTAGGGAGTACGTTCCAAAGCAACCACTAGAAGATAATTGGTCCGATATTTCGGAGTAAAATGTATTGTTGGATGCTAAAGCACCCGGACCCTCTCAGTGTGGCTGACCGTTCACTCAACGAGGGTGGTAACGCGGGTATTTGTTTGGTAAACCACATTGTTCGGTGAACATGACAATTACATATACCGATAATATGCCAGCAAAGGCACCTTGTTCACAGAAGCAGCTTTCCAAATTGAGTGGGCGTTCTAGCGACTATTAATGATGATCAGCTGGGCTTTACATAAAACAACGTAGCTGAGACCAAATATCGTTCCAAATTGGAGCGCATTGTGAGAACGATTGCCGCTGACACCTGATAATAGCCCAGCTATGACGTACGAAATCAAAATCTTAGGTAAAACTCCGTAGAGGTAAAAAAAAAAAGCATCCAGAACAGGTGCTTCTTGTAGACCGTGTGGTTGTCCGGCTGCACAAAGGTATCATTTCTGGCTCAATTTTCCATTTTCATGCGACTTCTACGCACAGACCACAATCATCTAAAGGCTACATTCACTATCCACCTTTCCACGCACATCGACAAGCCAGACAATGTTATGTCCTCAACGTTTTGGACAAACGCTGCCAAAACAGACATTTCACTGGAAACTCTAATGTGTAACGTTCACCCACACATTGGCGGTCGCCGTCATGATGTTACATTTACTTCTTTCTGGCATCTTTCGCCTATAGTGCGTGTGAAATCGAAATAGCAAATTCGAAAATAGCCGATATTCGATGACGCGAAGGCTATCTATTACATAAAACGTGACAGTGTTGATTGTATATGGTTTCCATAGACAGAACCGTCGTTCGTTATAGCCCTGTAATCAGATCATCTGATCTCATCGGAGGCCAGAGGTGAAAGGCGCTTCCGAGTCAAACTGACAGACAGCGGGAAATATCGTTGATACGTCGTCGAGCGCATGCCTGAATCGGCAATCAAATCTTGGGACATTGCTCGCGGTCCGGTGCTTCGTGACAGACAAAAAAGGGCGACCGAAGGGGCGACAGAGAAATATCAGAGAAGAGAAATTGTGCGGCTTCCGGTTAGAAATTTTATCAAAATGCTTTTACTGCTGATTCCCGGATGTCGCACCGAAGAGATGTCGGCATAACAGCGGCGTACTGGCTAAAAATTCTCAGTGCTGTACCGACCCACAATAGTTATGTCATACTCCTTTCTCACGTTTCGCATAACTTTGCATGGGACCTCTCTATGTACGCATTTACGTATGCAAAATGTGTGTTCTGCTGAGGAAAAGATGGCGTTACAATTCAACCTACTAGCGACCGTTCACTGCTTTCGAGTTCCATGCTAGAACTGTAAATATTTTTGTCGCTCTTTAGATACCAAAGCAAAGCTTGGATAATAACTCATTGTTACTTTTGTGTGTGTGTGTGTGTGTGTGTGTGTGTGTGTGTAACCAATTTGCATGTCTCGGACTGGTGCTGCTAAACAATCGCCGCGATAACTTGGCTGATAATACGCGAGCAAACATCGCTGTACTGTGCCATATATGTCAAAATGGCGCATATCTATGGCGCATATCGTACAGCTAAACACTGAAGGCGCTTATTTCGCGCAAATTCAATTAGCTAAAAATACATACAATATAACATCATGAGGTAGCCAAAATCGAATACCCACAGCCTCTGTGATTAGTTTTTCAGCTTTTAATTATGTCTATCGAGCACGTAAACGGGCCAGCTTAGTTAAATCATTTGTTAAAATGACATTCTATACACAGCGAACAAATTGTGGAGGCCGCTAAATGAATACAATTGCATCAATTAATCATCTAACGATTGATTTTCTATTTGTTAAATGCCCATTTTGTCACAGTCCACCGTATATTACTGAGAATTACGTTGACGTCAACGTCAGTCTGATGCCGTCGTATCAGAGTGAAGACTCGCCGGACACTTCGCTCTACATACGACGCGTTACAAATGTTGTGCAGCCATTTTGTAAGATAACAACACGCACTACATCTACATAAAGCTGCACAATTATAACGACATTGTTTACTACAGCCGAGTACAGCATTCATTATGCTCATGAATTGCACGACGACGGATAAACCGCGATAACCAACTGCCTTGGCCTAGACGATGAAAAACGCAAGACAATCGAATTTATAGATCTCATCGCGTAGTTTTTATGATGCGAGCGGTGTTTATAAAAGGGTTTCACACAGCGCATTGAACAAGTTGGCGTGATTGTTGCTTCTCTTATTGGCATACACGCGCGTTGACTACGTTTTGCACCCATTTTTACGGATGAGTAAAGTATGAGAGTGTCGAATAGTAGTTACTTTTGCCCCGGATTTGCCCGGACCGCTGCTGCTGCTGTCGAAATGCCTATTCTAGCCTCAGCTGTCTGCGGTCCTATTATTGTCTAAATACCATTTATACATGTAGTCGTTTTACACGTATAAATGGTTACAAATGTCCGTTCGCAGCTATAAAGGCTATTGCAATGTCCTACAACAACAAGCGCGCTCTACCAAGAATTAGCTTTCATTGCTGCGTGCACTACGAATACGGCAAAGCGTGTTTACCACCGTGTCTCTCTCTCTCTTTATTAACATTGGCCAAAGGTACGGCCTCGAAAAAATGGTAGAAATGCAACGAAAGCAGCTGTTCGCTGTTGTTTTTCACCCCCAAGCGACCGGAAAGAGATTAACGCCGTCGTCGCCTTGTAAACGACGCGATGCGTCTGATTCAGATTGCGTCGTTGTAAACCGTGAGGTCCAGGGGTTCAGGCATAGCACTACCCCAAGTAAACGCTTCCCTCGCCGACGGTCCGTCGACGAGCAGAAGTTGAGCACAAGATACTTCTGTTAGTTTGGCCAGTGAAGAAAAGCTTGATGGAAGAAGCATCAAGGTGAGAGGGGCTAGGGAGCTGGAGGTAGATTAAGCAGCCAAAGTCTGTTGAAGGGCTGAAGTCTGCTCAAGACGGCAGAGACTTGAGCCGGCGTCTGAGGGGCACCTCGAGGCGCTAGCTTTGCTTATTGTAGCTCTTCAGTCGATTTTGGCTGGCAAAGCCGAAGACGGCCATCGAAGAAGACATACTGAGCACACGCAGAAGACCGAAGAGAGCCAAAGAGCAAAAGAATCCACGGCGAAACTGGGCAGCGCCGACGACGGCGACGAACGCTTCTGCTACGCAGCTTTCAGCCGCATGCCTCGCAGGTAGAGCCAGAGCTGGAGCAGACAATCAGAAACCCACACAGAAATACAACATGGATCCTACAATAAGAGCAGATCAGGCATTCTCAAGCTTCAAGCGCGCAGGTAGTTCTGAGGGCCTCGCGGTAGAGCTTTGTGGTCATAGTTGCGGGAGTGTCTGTATCCAAATACCACCAGAACTGCGTCGGCTGTTAAACAACCGGAGGTCGAAGATGTTCCATACGGAAAAAAAATGTACGAAGAGAGTCTCCTTTTGTAGGAAACGAAAGTAACATGGCTATGCTTTTTCAACGTATTACGTGTATGCGCGATGTACGTTGAGTCAACGAAGGACGAGGTCTCCATCGGACGTCGTCATTGAGTACGACATTGAAGCTGTCTCTATATTTAACGGCAACGAAATAGAATATTGAGGAAAAACGATGTCAAATCAGACGACACGCGAATATTAACGAGTAGCGATTGTCGATATACCTAGATCAAGTAAGTAGCGCGTGGCACTCACCAATTGTACGATGTCCGACTGCGTCCCATGATCAGGAGACGTCTTCGTTCAGGCGGTACCAAACGAACCAACCATCTGGACGAGCTGTGCTGCTCGTTCGTTGGTGGTAAAAATGGGGACTATGCCTCTGTGTGTGTATATGTTTAGATAAATGTACGTGTACAGCTATATCCATAGTGGCGAAGGGAAATATCCTCGAGCACAAAGAAAAACATTGCGGAAACTGAATCTCGTAACTTCATTTTTGAACTTCGAAACGAATCACATTGGTGATGGTTGCTGCCGACGCGACAGATCTTCGATTTTGGCAGGCATATTCTCGATTGCCCTCCGATCTACTCAAGAATCGGCAGATGTCCGATCGAGTTACCGGATCAGAGAACACATCCGGTAATGGGCAAGCAACGTTGTCGCCGCCTCCGGTCTCGTTTACCATCATCTCCCACTCAATCTGTATCCCAGGGCAGCGCTACGAAACGCCCTATGATACGCATTCATTCTGATTTAATTTCTGCGAATGCTAAAATCGGCCAAATTATCCACGAATCCCGTTATCCCGTTGTTCATTCGACAGGTCGAACCGTACGAACCTTTTTCAGCGGCGTAGGTCCGTGGCACCGAAGCACTGGTACAGGTCAGCAGGAACAATAACGAGTGAAGTAGTCCGGAAGTTACCGGCCGGCGAGCCATGCTTGTTTAGTATTGCCGTTGCTGCCGCCGGCGGGTCCGTTGAACAGTTTTTACTTATCCACGCGTAGCTGTCGATGTTGTCCCTGCAGTACCAGATCGATGCTGTTGGCGTCCGCCCCAACTACTTCTTCCTTTGTTCTTCTATGTGAATATATATATATATATATGTCTTTTTCTCCCGTTCTATATATATATATATATATATAAGTTGAGGTATATTTTTAAGACTTCCTTTTTATTTGTTCGTTATCCGCAGAGGAACATGTATTTGACTTTTTCCTCTCTCTCTTTTTTTTATTTGTTGTCTTGGTCACCAGCCACTTACATCGTTTCACCCGACTGGTTTGACCAGACACACAAACACACACAAAAACACGCACACACACACACACACACACGCACACACACACACACTTGTAATGAACACTGACACCTGTGCACGAGGGCGGTGTGTGTGTGTGTCGGACCGACGAGTTCCGTGGTCACCCGAACAATTTTCAATCCAGCGGAGGCACAAAAGGGGAGCACGTTACATCACAATTATCCGTTGCGTTCACACAAACATCGTCGAGCGATTGCGAAACCAATACGAGGTGGCATACCGACACCACTCAGCTGCAGCAGCAGCAGCAGCTAAACAATTTCAACGAACTGCTCATACACACTCTTTCATATGACCGAGCACCTTTTTCTTTCTTGCTCTCTTTCTTTATTTATCGCTCTTGCTGGTTAAATTTGGCGATTGCTGTTGTCGTTGCGATATTTTCCGTCGTTGTCGTCACTTTCGGCCCGATCACAGACGCTGGCAGTGCACAATACGGGTCGCATGGTTATGTGGCCTGGCTCTGCAACAACCCCTGTTCATCCGATGCCGTTGTTGGATTGACGGCGACACTGTTTTAACACTTAAACGCGCCACTGAATAAACATAACTACAGATGGGGTTGGAGCGGATTGAGGCTTTAACCAACGAAAATCTAGTCGATATACCTGCGGCGTATATTCGAAACAGAGTGAGCGAGCGAGCGAGCGAGAGAGAGAGAGAGAGAGGAGAAAACTATATATCTAGATATATCACTGAACAGCGATACGGAGCAACACTCGGTAATTGCTGCAGAGGAGCAGACGCACACACACAAACACACACAAAGCGCGCGCGCGCTTGCTCCGTGGCTCGTTCGCCGCCCGACTGGGGGGGGCTCGCTCAGGGGCTGCGAACGCGCCGAAATTTGGGAGAGGGTCAAAAGGGATGAGTGGCGCGCTCTGAGCGCCATCTCGTGGGCCTATAGGCAAACCACCAACAAGACACTATGCAGGTCGGCGTGGATGGTGCATAGACGATAATAACATTATATAGCACCAACACAGTATGTACAGTAGTGGTAGTAGTAGTAGTAGTAGTAAATACAGCTCTGCTAACAGAGGCAGTTCATCAAGTCAACAAGCGATCCCAACCAGGGATTGTACGAAGTTCGATGAAGGCGGTTTCAATGAACATCAACAAGTACGAACGATGAACGTGTATTCGGGTGACGAACTGCAAATTAGGGATGAAGTTTGCGAGGGTACTCTAGAAATGATGACAAAGACTAACATTAAACTCGAGCAAAAAAAAAAAAACACTGGATATCGGTGATACAATCAGCGACGACTGACGACTAATATGAAGCAGAGGGTGGCTGACTAACCAACCGTAACAAATAAAGCCTAACCAGTACATTGGTAAGTGCAATAGGAAAGGGTCAAATGTTAATGAGCGCCGCCGTTGTTAGAGGTGCCTTTGTAATCCTACCATTTATCACTGCGTGTGATAAGATAGAGACTAAATCCCTGAGACAGAGTTTGATCATGGATAGCAGCGGCACATAGAGTTCGTTTCAGAGACAACGTCCGGCTTGTCAAAACCGTTTGCGATTCTTTTCAAACACGATCAATTCCAACTGACTATTTGATACGTCCGACTACATATATAAGTTTTTTTTGAAACTTTTTTGGATATCTATTTTGGGTAAAATGTATGGGTAAAACGCCAGTTCTACTGCACATAAAAATGTGTTTCATTTGTGTATCAACGAGGAACGCTAGTATCGTTCGTCAACATTAAATGCATCACTGGATCACATTAAACGAATCAATTAATGGCTGATTTGGCAGAGCACAAAAACATTAACGCCAACTTTCTCAGAACCTCGACATTCGTTTTTATAAAATCTTTCGTTCGTTAACGGGACATATTTCAAGAGACGAAATTGTGTATTTCGTTTTCATCGAACTACCTGAAAAAAATGATCTGTAACAGTTTGTCTGGCGATGGTCGCTGTCGCTCGATTCGGCGATTGTTGTTGTCCATTTCTGCTTTAGTCTTCCAGTCAGGGTGGAGACCGCTTTAGCAAGGTCGCCCGTACCTGATGAATACTATCCGTGTGGAATATATATATATATATATATATATATATATATATAGCCGGTATTGAAAGCTGCCTTCATTTTTCTCTCAGCGCACCTGCACATATCAACGACCCACTTTTTTTACAATCGCATCACGCGTCGTCCATGACAGGGTGCTTTGTTCAATGCGGACATTGCACTCAAAGAGAGGCATTTTGTTGACAAGATCACCTGAGCGGCCACCTCATGGCTGGCAATGCTAGCTCAGATGTGCTCTGTTGATGAGGAGGACCAATCAGCGTTTCAGAACATCTTATTGGACTCATGAAACAACTCTCGTCGACGCTATCTATTGACTGAAGCTTCATAGCATTTCATAGAAACTTGGCAGTTCTTGTTTTGTCCCCGCTCAGGCTGAGATGTCTTTGCGTCTCTTGATCGGCATATAAGCCAAAGACATTTTATTGATCGCCAGACATATATTTCTTGGCATTCCATAGCTTGAACAGTCAGCACCGGTGTTTTTTAAAGCCCAATGTGACGAACCTAAAGTACCAAAAGAGTTGAGATTTAGTTGGCTACGAACACGGGAATTTCATACAGCTCATTCTAATATTTTTTAAAGCTGACCATTAGCCAATATTTAACGTCCACGGTAGCAGTTTTTGCATCACTTCGTAAGACGGACCACCCCATATAAATGTAAATGTGCACCGGCGGGGATCGAACCCGTGCACCTCCTCGTACGTGTCTCCTTCAGTCGCAAGGCGGCGCATACGAATGCACCCCAGAGCCACCGAGCTCGACATACAGCTCATTTTGGTGTCATTATAACTTCGCACGAGTGTCATGTAAACACTCGCGTACTTCAACGACCTTTAATTAACCCCTCCTGAATGCCCGTTAACATATTTTCCAGATATCGTATTGGGCTGAAGTTAAATTAAAAAACGGATTCGACTCGAATTCGTCGTACAAGTTCCGGTATCCTAGGATAGTTTTGTATAGATGAATGTCTAGTGCATGCATGCATGACATCTCCAGCTATTCATTTCTCTGATCTATAGGAAGTTCCACGGGAATCGCGGGAAGTCTACTGCGGCGCCTTCCAGCAACGAAGTGGCAGTCGTGGTTCAGCGCAGAAAACCGCGACGTTTACATCATTTTTCGTATAAACATAGCCATCGTGTCATTGGATTGTCGAGATTCCCTCGCACGAATTCGACGCACAGATGAAGCCTGTGACGAGTGACACGCCTGACACGATCGCTCTAACATTGAATTCTGCTTTTACCCTTTTCTCGTGAGACAGTGAAAACAACGAATGTAACCAGAAAACACAGACGCGGTGAGTCGAAGCAACAGACACACAAACGACTTCGGTAGCGTTGTACTGAAGTTAGATGTATTCCTCTATGTTCTATAGACATTGCACATATTTGCTTTGGTATAAGTACTTTAGCAATGTATGAGAGAGTAATTTATTGTACCGAAAGCAGCCAATCAACTCGCGCGTGCTGCTTGAAGATAGCCTATTTAACATTGTAGGCATTTCTAATTAATTTTGTATACTAACGACCATAAAGGACGCCCGATGATTCGGACGTCCTCGTGATGTTAGCATTTACAGATATCACTACGATTCAAATTAGAATTTTGTATTCTTGCTCGAAGCGCGTTTTCGATCGACTTCATCAGCAGAATAAAGTGGGCCAAAGAAGGCATTCAAGCGAAAAGGTTATGTAAGCGTGCTATTCAGAGGACCTCAATTGTCTCACATCTGCTCCTCTACTTCAATCTCGAGCTAGTTCCCGAGTGACTACAAGACAACGCGCATTTCATGTTGACAGATTGGATCGTGGATATATACTCGAAAACAATTACCGTAGCCTTGGCAGAGTTAAAGCTGTAAAGCTAAAAAAACTAATAAGTAGAATCGATAGAGGCGAATATCGGCAAACATTCACATCTGTCACAAAATACGCCACCATAAATAAACGTATTTTGTGTAATAATCAAAAAGTTGTTAGCTCGAATGTGCGTTCATTAAGGAACTGAACTCAAGTGAATAAACAATATCGCCATGTTTCGGTATACGCTTTATATGAATGCCATTTAACAATACTGACGAGTAGTTTGCTCGAAAATATACAGAAAAATAACGCAGATCCTGTGTTCTTTCTTCGCAACGACATCCATGTTAATGCAGATTGATCATGTGTCAGATGGGAATCTTCCACCTCATAGGTAAGCAAAGGGGAATGCATTTTTTTGTCCAGACGGAGTGTAAGTGTTTTTCGATAGATTACAGTCTTTTTTTTTTCTCCAAGCCCCATAAAATCCATTGATACAGATACCTTGCAAGTGGTGCGCGTTGTTGTGAGCTGCGATAGGGCTCCAAGAGACGACCATCTTTATATAGTAATTCTGTACTCTACTAGGAAACAAACATTCAAAGCTGTCTTTAGAATAAATCTCTGTGCCTGCTTTAAGTTTTTAGTGCGGCGGAGCTAAGAAATGGTCTCACTTCATGTTAATACTCCTTGTACGGTCCAGGCAAAAATAAACGTCCTGGAATTTTCTAGATATGTTATTTCTTATTTGGGGAAACAAAATGTCACCCGCATATGGAACGATTAATTCATCGTTTGGCATTGAATAATCTGGCGTCGACGCAGTACGAAAGTGATTTCCTCATTCGTTGTTCATCGCTCGAATCGCTTAACAAATACTGAAATAACTAAGAAATTAAATTCTTTCCACGTAGCCAGAGCCGTCCTAAGTAGAGACAGTGGCAGGCAAGCCAATGCTTAACATCTCCGCGAGGCTACGGCGACGAATCTGGGAAAAATATTTGAGCGTGCATTTGGAGCGTGCATTTGGAGCGTGCAATTGAATCGAACTGCGCGACCTCGCCGTGGGGGTTGACCAGATATGTCCCCGCTTGCTGGACTCGGTCCTAATCGTCTAGCTAAAAATATGCTCGAGCGCCTGACGAAATGGGGTGCCCCGAAGGCCACGTTTGTTCTTGGTATTTCAAAGATTCATTAGATTGGGTTCATCACTTCACGAGATGGCAAACGCTCGCGGATTGAATGGAGGAGGAGGAGGAGGAGGAGGAGGGGTGGCCTTAATTATAGATGAGGGCGATACCGTTTAATAATCGCATTCATCGATGGATACGAAAAGGAGGAGCGCCTGAGGGGGTGATCGCATTGCGAAACGTAAGCGACATATGAACAGGTTGTGCTCATAGGGCGCTCGGTACCCTCTCAATTCCTAAACAGCATCGAAACGGTGAACGTCGCTGTTAAAGTTTGTTGACGAAAAACAGCTGAGTGTGACAGATGATGTGATAAGCGGCGATATTCTACGCTTTATCTCTCTCGCTTGGCATTTAGGATTAGCATGTTTCCTTAGAGCATTGTTAAGATTCGTAATGAGAGCCTTCTACATACTAATCGGAAATTGCCTGGCCAATAATGAATTGCTCAATTGTCCGTACATAACAGACCAGTGAAGGACAGGCAGCACTTTGCAGGTGTAATTCGCGTATATTTACATGGCTACATGGCGTTAGAATGTGTTCATAGATGGCAATATTTAGTTGTTTATTTGAGCTTACTGTTTAGAAAAACGTCATTTCTGCAAAAAATATGAATTTACGTTTATGAGCCGACAGTTCTGTCGGCTTTGTGATGGACCGAAATATGCCATGGTACAAATATATGCAGCAGCGAGCGTTGCTATTTCGTCGTATGCACAGCAGTTACTAATAATCCATTTCTCAGTTCCGACATGGCGTGCAAGACTACGACAAGTGCCTGCGTAGTATTATCATCTCTATGATTTTCTGCTACAAACTCTTCCATACTTCCATAATGTCAAACATTCAGACTAGCATCTTAGCAAAGCTTTCTATTGCAGCGTTTGTTCATACCTAGGCCCCCACTTGTATTGCTCAATCAGTAGTTCTGTTGACAGAATATTCGAAAACAGATGATTTTTCCAGCCCACGCTAATTGCGTTTGCTCTTATGTATGAGCGCAACAAGTCACGAATTGCTGCTGCTGCTGCGCGCGTTAATCGTCTGTTACGTTCGAAGGCATATTGCGCTCTTTTCTGGGAAGATTTTCCAGTCTTCTTTGGCAGCGGCTGAATGTCAGCGCGCGCTTAGAGGCACCAGTGGCTCTATCCAGTGGCTGGTTATCATACACTCAAGTAAATGTGGCATACATTTAATGATGAGAGATATTTCTACTCTTCATTTTGCATCGGCTCAACAGGGAACTCGATGTATTTGCACTTTATTATGTGTATATATGTATATTATGTATGTATTATTAAGTATTATGACGTGCACTTGGTAGACAAGTCTGGTAGAATTAACAATTGCAAGCAGCTTGCCATAGGCCTCCCCTCAGCAGCAGTGGTGACTTCTCACCCGTCCCTTCTTATCTTACTCGTATACGCAGATGTTTTTTTTTTTTTTTTGAATTGTACAATGAACACACAGTTGGTATATACGCGTGTATTTCGTCTGCCGTTGAGGTCGATGTCTTACTCACTACACATACGCGTTTTTCGAAATTCTGTCAGAGGCGTTTCAGCAGATATCGAATGTTAATGACAACGAACGTATATGTAGATCTACTAGAATCTACCACTACGAGCTGTTTAGGTGAAGACGAATTGGTATCTATTCAGACCGTCGTTGGGGTGACTCAGTTGAAGTCAGAATAGCGCTATTTTCTGTTTGGTTTTGGCCGTCTTTTATCGTCGACAGTTCCTACCCTAAAGCACGCTTGTGGCCGCTGTCTTCGCTGTGGCCGAAACGTTGAAAATGTCTCGTTAAGGAGAGGCAGAAAAAACAACAAAATGCAGAAACATAAAACATTGTACCAAAATTTCCGATTCGGGCGTAGAATGGAAAGGAAAGAAGGAGTACACAACTCTAACGAATAGGAGACAGGATACGAATAGAAATCGAACTAGTGGCGTCAGTAGTGGAAAAAATCAAAGTAGTAAAATGGAAAAAAAGTATAAAACCTCTTAGAATATCTCACACGCGTCGTCCCGATGGTACCCGTCGGTCTGAGAGGTACGTTGTGCTGGGCGTTGCGTCTCAACTCGGCCCAGCGGAGTTCCGTTCAATGGAGCGATGGAGAGCGACGCCAAAGCGACGAAGGTATCCGAACGTTTCGTTTTTTGCTCCGTTTTCTTACTTGGTACCGACGTATGCATTCACTGAATCTATCCGGCATGATTACTACTAGTGTGACTGCAAAACTAACATACAAAGTATGCAAAGAAATATTATAATGGTCCGACGACAGTAATATTCGGCACTCACTCTCTTCACAGTGATCCGAAAAATATTTACAATGACACCGATAATAAGCTGTGCCGCCCATTGAGCACGGTAGACGATAAAAAAAGAACACAATGAAAAACAGGGAAAAGAAAACTGTAGAACGACTCAACGAGCTATAGACGTTGTAAAGCATGACAGCATGAACGCGTTGCGTTTAGAGCAAATAGAAATTGCGCGCCAATCATCAAATGTAACAGATCTGTTAGCCGCCGTTTTTCGTAGAAAACTATTAAATATGTTAACGAGTAAAATAGAACCGATTAAAATTGTGTGTCGCTTTTTACTTTATTTTGATTGGTGGTAACGATAACAGCCGCAATGGTGGGACATCACCAAATCGTTGTTGTTATATTGTGAAAAGCAAACGATGATAGTAGGAGGCTCTTTTTCGTATGTTGTCCTCTTTACGATCTCATTCGCGGCTACTAACGGCACGAACGAATAGAAATATGTACTCGTTGTGCGCTTATCTAATAAATGCTCTGAATTTAGTAGAATTGCACTCATGATTCTTCCTTCGGTTATAGTGCGCACGCAACTTTTGACGGTATTCGTGTGAATACGTGTGAATGGTAGAACGAAGACAGACCTGATGAATCGGTTGTCTAGTCCAATTCACGCTTCTACTTTATTTATTATTCGTTGTTATTGTTACACTTGTGAATTTCCTAACAATTACCTTGAAGGTAGCATCAGCGTGCTCTAATACTGCGCTGTGCAAAGCGAAAAGCGTTGCACACTCTTCCTGCAGTTTACTTGACTTAATCGCCGCTACTCTGCATAAACGCGTAGCACTTGGATTTATCTTTTTATTTATCGTTCGTCCAGATTGAGTGTCTCGATAACGTGATAGGTAGTGCGCCGGCGTATAGGTGGTAACTTTTTTGAACCCCACCTCGGGTACACTCACTGGAGATAAGATGCCAGTATTGCAGAGTGCAACTTGAACACAAAATTTACTACTACGAAGAAGACGTCATGATACATTAAATACAGCCACCTCTCTTTATTTTAGTGCGAACATCAGTGCTAAAATAAACATATGTGTATATATATATATACGTTTCATATACAACATAGCTCTCAGAAACAACTGTAGCTGCTGCACAAACACGTCAGCGTCTATTGAAGATTAAGAGATTTTCGGTACCTGTTTCTCAATTTTTTCTCTCTGTCCGTCTTCTAGACACTGACCTTCAGGTTCTTCTTTCGGCTAGTTGTCCTGTGACACCATTTCATAGAAGGAAGCGTACATTCATTCCTCTTAGCTGGCGTCTAAGGCATTCGTGCTCCTTCTACTAACAAATTATCACACAGCTGGGCTGAGTTGTCGTCGTCCGTGCGCTGCTCCTCTGTACTCTCGCTAATGCAACGGAAGGGAAAATGGTCAGCAGGCTCGATCCACCCCGCTGTGCCAACGGACCTTGTGGCACCCCAACGGCGGCCTTGTGGCAAACTTCCTCCCCTTATGTATCAGCCTTACCCTCCCCTCTCTTAGGCACTGTTGGCTCCTCGCGAAAGTCACAACCCTCAGAAGGCCTGGGCCAAACTTGGTCCGGGCCAGACACAGGGGGTTTCGCGGCCTCTCAAACAGCGCCGCCGACCCTGTACACAGGGTCGCCAAGTGGGCCACTAGTCGGGCGGCTTGAATAATTAATAAAATATTTTAATGGTCTGCCCCTTTCCCCAACTCGTCCACCCTACACTAATACCGCGCGCTTCCTAAGCCCAGCTACAATTTTTATGTGTCTCACTGTCAGCTGCCTGGCGA
>MNPL01030813.1:0-11482 GCA_002081605.1 Tropilaelaps mercedesae | reverse complement strand
GAATATGATAATGCTGCTAATATATATATATATATATATATATATATATATATATACATTAATAGCGCAATTGGTTTTTTAGGCGAAATAACAGAAAGCTGTAGTAAATCAGGCGTTCATAACAGAGGCGAACCGTGTTTAAACTATCATAGGGGTCAAAAATCTATTAAGGACAGTTTGTTTCATAGTGCGGTAATTCTAATTTTTTGAGATAAAAATTGCGAGATACGTCCCAAGGAAGTTGTTCATTAGTGATATTTATCACAGAAGTGTGAAGTTGATTGCAATATTTAATTATACATAATTGAATACGCACTTTGAAAGATATACTTGCCTAGGTTGGGAAATAGACGAAATATTAGGTGGAGAAGTAGAGAGTCTCTGCTCTATTAACCATCCTTATAAACTGAGGGGCTTCCATGCAATGGTTACCTCCGAGTTCATCTATGTCAAGATATATCATCATATTTCTTTCAAGTCTTTTCTCGAAGTCAGCTTACACTCAATAGCAATAAGGATCCATAGAAAATCCACATCGCGATGTTGGTATTATGTAAACTTCATTTGTTTGTTTCAATTCCGCCTCTTTTTAGCCGATTGTTCGGGTCTGCATACAATCTATTCATAACAACAAGAAAAGGAATATCTTCATATAGTCTTCAATGTCCTGAGTCCTTACAAAAGGCTTTGTCTTTCCCTCTCTAAAAGAAGAGACGCATGCATTCAACCGAAGCGCTTGAAAGACCGCTGCGATATTCGTTAAGCATGACGATCTAAATCTCTAAACAGAAGACACAGCATAAAAACTGTGTTTATAAGAGTACTCCTTTTATTTTGGGAGGTCTGCTAACATTTCAGCTATGCTAAACGGGACGTAATTCAAACTTCTTTCAAAACTGTCACAAAGCTACTGCGTTTGAGGATCTGTCCTCTAGAACAACCCAGCGAGCGAACATAAAATTGACTGTGTAGTTCTAGACCGCCCGTCTCTCGATGTGATACAAGCAAGCCCACAGAGATAGCCTAGAATTCGACATCAACGTTGACCTAGAACTGACGTTTCAGACGGGTTATCTGTTTTTAGGGCTAATCGTCAGCCAACATTTAACGTCCACGATACAGCTTTTGTATTATTTCATAAGACGGCCTATCTAAAAGAAGCTTAAGCGGACTCAAATGTTAGATACCGGATAATGCATGCATTTGAACGTTGCCAACAAGAGACATAGGTGATTATCCATTTATATAGAGCATAATATAACCTTAATATTGGATATGGAACCTTGCACAAATTAAAAATACACATCAGGTGATGTTTAGGCAAATAATCGCAAACAACTTGTTTTTCTCGGTAAGCAGCGCAAAACAGGCAAACGCACCTACACAATATTCACTGACCACCTTTAGATGCTTTCAAGTCAACCAAAATCACGTCCATGCATCAGGCTCACCTGGTGGATGTATTCGAAACGGCCGACCACATTTGTAGGGAACGTTCGCAGAAAATCTGACCGTATCTCCATTTCAATGGCACCGACTATTTCCTAAAGCAGAGAAAGACAGCTAATGTTGGCCCACGTAACGGTTGTTCTCGAGGCTGACAAAGCGCTCCTTCTAGGTAGAGCTCTATTTCGGGCAACGGTGCACTTTTCGTCTTCGAAAGAAAGAAGAACTTTAGAATAGGTCTACGTAGTGCAATTCACAGAATCCATATCCTCCCTCGCGTCGACATGAAAAACCCCTCTGGAGACAACACCAACTGGCATTTTTTAAATATACATTCTCCATGGCAAATGGCAGAGATTCACAAAACCTTCAATAGTTTTGTTATATATCTACCCATCTGTGATCCGATGAAACAGACTGAGAAAACACTAGGTAAACACAAAAAAATCATTACGAGCGAAATTATCGGCGAAATCCTAACGAAATGATTACGATATCGGCTGAACCATGAAACGACACGCATTAACGGTTATATAATGTTTATCCCACAAGGTTTAAACACAAGAATACAGCCTTACGATTTATTTTACTCATTTAAGAAATTAAATGCGAACTTGCATTTACAGCGGCATTACTTACTTTGCCTGTGATTGTTATAAATAAATGTAACACAAATAAATGTGAAATAATATGAGCAACGTGTAGAATGAACTTAACAAAAGCCATCATCATAATAAGGGATATTTTTTGCTCTATATCATAGACAGATTTTAACTGTAAATTAATATGGGCGAACACGTTACTCACGGTACCAAATACGCAAGATTACGTTTGATGACCAAGAGAAAGCGTTTTCGAAGCGGTTTCCCGTACCAATGCAGGATTCCAGCGCTCTTATACAATATCTGCAAAAGGACGAGGAGGCTAAGAAAGAAACCTCTGATATGGGATCCTTAAATCTCAAACCTATTAGCTGATTGTCCTGTTGGCTAGTTTCAACATCGGGTAATAATAATACGATTAGGGCATAAGTGCATGAAGATAAAATGGGTGCGCTCACCAAAGACAGGGCCGAACGAACATATGATAAGGGCATTAGTGGTTTGAACAGCTCGTTGAGCTGACAGCACCGTTGACAGTCTGCAAAAAAAGGCCAAGGGGAAATTAAAGTGAGCGTACATTAGTGTATACCACAAAGGGTTGGTCAACTATTTTGCAATTTTCAGCTCATAAAAATCGAGCTACCGCTGCCGCCTTGTGTGATTTACCTTTGGGGTTTTCATGTTTGTATATTATTAATTATAGTAGAACCACAAGGTCTTTTTAATGTACTGCTCATCGAAGGCATATAAGTGCGTGCAACGAAGGCAGTTAGCAAACAAAGCTTATAATACGTTATACTACCTTATATCCGAAACTGTGATTGTAAAAGTGAACGACATTTTTTAAAACGATAATTCAATTTGAATTGTTAGTAATGATACGCCCCCACTAGATGACTTTCGAAGCAGCAGTTATAAAAAAAATTCCCGACGGGTCTCCTCTGGTGATTCGTCACCTATTGTACACTCCTCCTCACCAACTTCAGATTTGGTGCGTCGTGGCCTAGTCGTCATTAGTACTTGTGCAGGCCCGAGAAGGCCTATGAAAAGAAAGTACTTTTTTTTTCATTGCGAGTGGTGGTTCAGCAGACCTTGCCATGTGCCAGAGCATTCTGTTAAGCCCCCTTCCTTCAGACTTCAAAGAAAGTGATGGCCCGTGACCTTAGAGATCTACTCGGAATACTTAAAAGCTTTATTTAAATATTGCTGTTTTGCATGAGCCTGCGAAAATCAACTTCAGATAGATTTGGCGATACTGTCACCGGGCAATGCGTAGATGATGTTTCTTAATTTCAACTACTACTTTGCCGTAGGCGACGTTGAGCCGCTTCTGAAGCTTCTTCATTTTCGCTTTCGTACGACGTAAGTGCACTAGAAAGGCGGATTTACTCACGGATAGCCATAGGGTCCTATGTTTACATATAGTAAAAGTGTAAGTTGGCCTAACTTAGCGACTAAAGAAGGCTGAGGCATACAACGTGACAGTAAATGCTCTGATCATTTGCAACTCTGCATACTTTGCTTCAGGCGACAGGATTTTATGCATGTCCAGAACAAACCTAGAGTTGAAAATAAACCCGTACAACCAGCTAGCTCAGATCAGCGGGGGCGCATCTGAAATTGCTGGGTACACTGAGACGATTGATGTTTGAATTTCATGTCCATCACTGCAATGTCACAAAGATTAAAGGACAATATTATTGCATATTGTTATAGCCAATATAATTGGGATTATGATACAATAACCAGAATGGCTTTCGGAAAAATGTCACAGCTTGATATGTCAGTAGCAGCTATAAAGCTTTTTTTTTTAGGATACTTCTATGATACCTTCTGGTATTCTCGTGGTATGGCGTGTTATCCTTATGGTTCATAATAATGCACTCGTAACGTGCTATGAATTTTTCTAAAGTGCGTTCTTATACTTCTCGTAGCACGTTTTGGCATATTTATGGTACCTTTGTAATTCCTTGTATATGGACCCGTTTGCGGTGAATTCGGTTTTGGTTTTATATGAATTTGAACGCAGTAAAGGGGCCTACTACGTGCTGACTTTATCCCTTCGAGCCGTAAATATTCAAATCCATTTAAATGTATCTACCAGTCAATAACTTGAAAAATGGAACCTGACAGCAAAGGACAGTCTGAAACGTTCCAACACTTGGCCTTGATTATTAACCTGGTCTAATTCAAAGAACTTTATTTAGCCGTAACTTGGGTTAAAGTTATCCAATCTTGTGGAAGGATACAATTAACCATGATGAAACTCATTTTGCATGTACAAACGAATCGAGCTACTTAGCCATGAAAGAGTGATTATGATGTGTGTGCCTGCTATATAAATTGTGGTCAATTGTTGTGGTACAAACGTAATTGACCTGTACAAACCCTAGCGCTGAATTTCAAGAATTTTCAAGAAGTGTCTCGGCCGTTTCGAAAGCATCTCCATCGCGGTGTCGCTTCATCAACGATAAGCAAGCTGGCCGACACACACACACACACACACACCAATACCGCCAAGTTCGCTCGTTTGCGCTAGCCAGTGAATAATTTGAACTAGCCTTTTATTCATTCAGCGCCATGTCAACATCGATAATCTCTAAGTCTCAGCGATTATACCTCTGCATGTCTGACATGAAGATTGTCCTTTTTTAGCAGTGGCTAAACAGTGTTAGCGGCTGCTGTTGTCGAGTACAATTGACAGAACGCCGCAGCCTTTCACAGCGCTTCATCTGTTTTGTTGTTAAGTATTATATTTTGTTTGAATGGGATAGTGTCTCAATGTGTGTGTGTGTGAGCGTGCTAAGTCGCTGGGATATCTGTTCTTTTGTGCTCGGCTATACGAAGTGTCGTAGGTTTGGCCCATTTGTCGCTGCTGTTGGTAAATGTTGTATGCAAGCGTTGTGAATAATAGACTAGGACACTGCGCAGCATTGACTGTACTGTGCTAATACACCGATTATTAAAGGCTCTTGACAAGGCAGGAATTATAGGAACCAGGCGTGCAGAAGTGGAAATACTAAGGGGTTAATACAAGGATGACCTGCCATCGATTCTTGTTAGCTATACCATTACTACTAATAACAGATGAATGTAAAATGCTGTTGTACCGACAAGCGGCTGAATTAACGAAACGACACTTAGTCGGCCGATTCATCAGATTTTTTTGCTTTGGCCTTATTGGCACACGAATAGGTGACAAAACCATTCAGTCGTCTTTTAAAAGTAATAAATGTGAGCGCTCCGTTTGTTAATCAAGTATCCTCAACTCCAATCGCGATTCCAGGGGTTCGGTAAAAGCGCCTTATAGTCAGAAGGCTCGTACGAAGGAAGGTAACCGCCCCTTCTGATTATGCGCGCACCTCAAATCTAGGTCATTTTAATTCACATTCGTCCAATAGGACGAAATCACTTGTATAACTTAAGCTACGGTTAGACTGACCTTCGCAGGAGAGTGCAACGACAGCGCGTGGGGACAGCTAATGAGGCGTGTGACCATTTTGATGGGCTAAACGCCATTTTCCAATTGGCTCTTGAATAACGCGTATGAAGGATTTTCCAGATTTCGAGGATTCAACTGCGAGGTACGCGAAACGGCTTACGTGTTCAATCAACCTCGTTCCGGCATACAGCGCATACAGATTAACGTTGTACATAGGAAGGACTATGCGAATACACAGCACCGATTTATCTGGCGATAATACTTCGTTAATATGTTTATCACATTCTTTGGAGCAGAGTCAACATCCGGACCAAAAGGAGGAAATAACTTAGACTGTTACGCTGGCGTACACGCGTGGTCCGAAAGATAGGTTACCGTCTATCGGACACCCCATAGACCAAAATGACGTTTCCTTCCGCCTATATAGTTAGTAGACGTTTTAGGACTTGTGTCAGCACTTCTGCTTTACAGAGCTCCTTAAGAAAACGTAGCTTTCTCGACCGAGTATCAAACTCAGATTGAAAGTCAATGAAGCCAACATCGAGCGGAAGGTCCGTCTGACAAAAGTGTCAGCGACGACGGTTTGGAAGAACACCACGAACCGACTCGCCACTCCAATATCTGTGTCGTTTCTGCGGGAACACCTCAGCTACGTAGAGAAACGCTTCCAAACGGCAAACCAATAAGCTCCCCAGCAGGATATAGATGGAACTCGTTTATCTCTATTCCACGCCATGTTGAAGGCAGGAGTGGGGTTTCCTTGTCTTCTTGGCTTAACATTCGTTCGTTCCCGCCATCTTCTTTGTAAATTTTCTTTGTTGCAAGCTAATTTGAATGGAGTTATTATCACCATATCGTGATAATTTGGCATCCATTTTGTTATCTCAGCTTGACTAAAGGCTGTACACTCACCTTGTCGGATGATCGCACCAGCCACGTCCTCAATTGGCATCGGCCTAATGAGCTCATCCCCACATTCAGCATCAAATCAAGGACTGAAGTTGACGCCCTTAACAGAATCGGTGCTCTTCTACACAGCCATGAAGTAATGGCTCAGTCGCGCTACTGAAATAGGACAAGTAACAATTGACGATTGCTTTTCAGTTGTTTTTAATATTGGAATGACACTTCTACATTGGGGCACTATTGTTGGGAATCAATATACAAGGTGATCCAAGAAATCCTTAAGCATTATTGAAATCTGTTGAGGTTGAGATTTTTGCTATCCTTATTTTTTATTCGAGAAGTGACATGGTTGAATTGTTGTTTAGTCACGTAATTGGTACAGCTTTCACTCATATTGATATTGTAAGTTATGCAAGATATTTCAGTGAAGCTGCGGTTGGGGAATTTTTATGCAAAAAATAAAAAAAAAAGCCTTCTTGGATATATCTAAACCTATTTTATTATTTTCGATGTGCATAACGACTTAGTTAAAAATATTGCCCTTGAAATGTCGTTTTAGGCTCATTTTTACGGAGGCGTATATAAGCAAAAATGCCACATTGGGATTAGGGATATTCCTACGTGGGAATCCAGATTGCTACGTACGGTTGATATAATGACTGTTCATAGAATAAATATTAGTAATCCTTTAACCAACATAAAATATATGAAAAACATTCAACTGCATCAGCTACCCAACAAAATAAAGTTGAAAAATCTTGACCATAAGCGATTTCATTGATGTTTGAAAGAGGGCAGGACTCTTGGGTCGGCGTGTATTTTTGCTTGGCGTCGCGAAGAGACTCGTTGTATCGTCACGATTAAGATCGGGAAAATGCTCAGGCATAAATTGGCTGCGCGAGAATACATGCCTGAACTGTATAGTTCTTGGCAACACGGAAAAAAGCCCTCCATCGATGGTCGTCGTCTTGACATTTGACAGATTGGTTGGATAACGGAGTTCAGCAGCGCAAAATCGACCAAAACAGCTGAGAAAATTCATTACGGGGACATTTTTATGATGATTAAACCAACCGTGAATGTTTAGGTTAAAACCTTTGAGAGATTGCGGCAGCAATCTTGCCAAACGCCGCCGTTTCTATTAAACTTAAAAGCAGCAACAAAAACGATTTGTTTTGGTGTTTATATCCCGACATGTTAGCTTTTTTGCGAGGTTTGAGCTCTCTCAACTCCAAAAAGGCTTCATATCGCAACGTCAATATATTTTAATAAAGCCTGTAGGAAATAAGCAGTGCAATGCTATTCGTTTTGGTTAAACATAGCTACACTGGTAATGGATAAATCGTTTTTAGGAGATGAAACTCCGTCGGTTCGAGCAATTGATCGGCTAATTTTCAAGGCCTTCAGAAGGCTTTTGAACTTCATTAGCAGAGTATAACGTCCAAACGGCATGTGGCATTTAAAGGTGCCGTCTATCCAGTCTTTATTATGTAGATTGATAGATAGCTACAAGCTTGAGAGTTACTGTGAAGTTACACTATTTAATTATTTTTTAGAGAAACTTATTTGGTATCCTTATTTGGTATTTGGTCCTTAAAGAATGAGGAGACTTGTCTGGTACTTGCACGTTTTCGTTTGGTTCTTCGGGCCTTTTATTCGCTAACTAAAGGATATTACGTACTTTCGAAGCACGACAAGCCATGTAGGACTGGTTATTTTTGGCTATTTAGAACCTTTTTCAGTAATGCATTCCCTGACAGAAAACGTCCAATTGCGGTAGCTTGGATGCCAGGCTGATAGCTGGCAAATATATTTATTCTCCAACGTACTTGAGCCAATATCCGTAGTGGATGATAGGTGCGGACACGTACACAATGTTCGTTAAGCCCCTATGTTGTTAGTTTGATCTCATCTAGTTAAGTCCCCGCTTACCACCTAGCGTGTGACGCGGTTTTGTTAGTTGAGCGAAGTCGGGTCGGAAAAGGTGCGTTATCAGTTTTGGGTGGGCGGATATCGAGCACGAATCGGGCGGCTCTAACTCCGGTAGGTCAGGGCACCCTGACTTGCCACGCATAGGCCCAGGACAGGACCTGAACCTCACAGGAATCTGAGGCAGTTCGGGTTAGTCACGAAGTTTGAGTAATACTGCGACTATAAACGCGTCGCTCAAACGCCGTCAGCTGCAATCGCTCGTGACCACCTTCAAACTTCATCACTGACGAGTGGACGATACAAATTCTAAAAACTATTCTTGCGCCTACGCACCCACATGTGGGGACATGCATGGCCAGCTTCGCTACCTCATCGACAACACCCTAAGTTCATCTGATATCGCACTTTCCCACAGCAAAACTAACCGCTCAACCATAGCTAGCATTTCCCCTCGGCTTTAACGCACGTCCGTGTTTAGCAGGCGCCAGATGCGTTTTCTTGCAGGTAGGTAATGCATCCCAGCGCCTCTACTAACGTTTGTTAATGGCTGTCATTTTAGTCAGCTGGGAAAGCTAGGATTTATGATTTAGGCTATACACAGAGCTTAGTTAAGATCTCCTCAAATGTCGCCATATAATTATATGTTTTTCCGCGGTGTCTTGTGAACAATCCATAACCTAATTTCGGGTAAGAAGACAAGTAGGCAAATTTTTCAATTGAATGGAATGATGCTTTGGTGGATCGTAATGTCCCTCACGGCTACCGAAATCAACACTGCTTACCAACGAAATATGCTCTCTAGCCTTATACGAGCATTATCAAGAAAAAAAAAAAACCTGTTCAACCGCTACGAAATTAAAATGCCAAAGTTAAAAAATAAAATAAATAATGTATGAAAATTTAGTTCATCTTCCGGTTAATGTTAATTGCCCTCCATTGGTGTATACGGCTCGATGTAGTCTAATCTTTATGAGCAAATACAGACATTCACTCTTTGAACGTGTTCACGTCCACTGAATAAATGGAACGCAATATTCCGCTAATGGTAGCCAACATCTTTAGCTTAACGTTGAAAGGACTCTTCTCGTCGGGCTGCTGGGCAAGGGCGCATAATCCCAATAGTCATATTGGGGTCATTAGGAACATAAGAATTTCGCGGGTCACCTCGACCAGTCGTATAGTAGCCCGCCACGGAATAAAGGTACCACAAAAAACGAGAAAAACCAACGACAAAACGAGGTTTGTGATCAAAAGCACAGCAATGTTGTTCTGCCTTGCTTGCGACGAGGGCTTGAGTTGGCATGTCAGCCGGAACGCGTTCGAAGCAACGCTTGGATGAAAACATACAGTCATCACCCTTATTTGAGTGGATCTAGAGCGACTAAAATTGGGGGTGTGACTGTTCGAACAAAGCTTCTCGATGTTGGTGGCGATACCGTTAGCCAGTGGCCGAGAGGGGCCGACCGAGAATTGGTACGTCGAGCTGATCGTACCCCCGGGAGAGCGACGCGAGGGCGAAAACCCCCATTCATCCCAGCCCTGTTAAAATAGGAAGAACTAACTCTTCTCCGCTACTCCCGGTCCCCTCGTCTCTTGCGCCATCTCCCCTAACACTGCCACCCTTACCCTCCCCGCCTCAATCACGCCCCCTGTTCGCTTATGGTGAGCAGTAGAAACGGTAATTAGTGATAGGACCTGCCTCATCAGGCATCAGCAGGACTAAGACGGGTAATGGTGAGAGGTATAGGAGTGCAAGACACGGGGGGGGGTAGGTGACATGAGACTGGCTACGATGAAGGTGAGAAGCAAAATAGGGAAACATGGGGCGGGGGTGATGAGTTTTATCGAGATGGGGTGAAAAGAGAAGATACAACAGTCCATCGATGAGACCAATCCTTGCCTTTGCCCGAAATTATAACGGTAAGGCTAAGGCCGAAGTCTTCGGCCCCCAACGAAAAAACAAATTGTGGTATAGGATGTAGACTTTCCTAATCTAGCTCACGTACTCGGAAGAATTCATTGAGATCTAACAGGTAATATACACTAAAACACTGAAAATGATGAAAACATGATAGGAATGAAGAGCTTACGTTTGTGTCACTGTTTATATTACTTAAAAAATTACGAATCGAAGTGGGGTAACGTAATATTGGCTGGTAGGTGTTCACTGCCCTCCGGGGCAACCAGAGGAGTAGAATGCATTAGATAGTCGCGCGGACAGCCTTTTTCTGTAGAAGAACGCCCGTTTGCCTTAAAATAAGTGCATCTACGTTTGTCAATGCTTTTAGTGAAGAAATCTTGATTTAAATTATTCTTTAATAAGATCATTATATAGATCTGTAGTAAGAGTGACATTTATCGCCAAGGTCGATATCTAGGACGTATCAATATTTCTCCGTAGTTTCACTTAATTTCGAGGAATGACACATAGTCAAGAAAAAAAAAGGCGAATTCACACGTCTCAATGCACATAAGAAAAATCATAGGCCAATATGATCTAAAAAACCTTGGTAAAAAGGTATGAAATAATACTGAAAGGCATACTGTTTATGAATTCGTGTTTGTGTGTGCATTTGAATTCGATTAGCGACCAAAATCGCTGAGCACGAGCAGCGACACATAATGAGACATATCAAATAAATCGGACTTAACTCGTCAGAAATTCACGCCACTGAATCTGAGCAGCAGCAGCAGCAGCAGCAGCATGATTAAGTGTCGGGGTGACAATGAGTTAATGTTTAGTGTACAACAGATGAGCCACTCACGTGCTAAATGCGAAATCATCCAGCTCGAGCGTTATTTATAATACGACGCGTTACCTGCATTCGTTGCTCATTCATTCGCACGAGTCATTCATTAGGTGAACGCCTATTGGCAGTGTACGTCTCTGACCATTCTTCGGTCGGAGAGCCTGTCCGAGGCCATCTGATCCTTTAGCACGTCTGAGCATGACGCTGTCTGGGGAAAACTTCAATTGTACAAATACATTTCGTGAATAATTAACAATGACAGCACCAGCAGCAGCAAAATGAATCCGTTTGCTTAAGTCCAATTGTACCCTATTTTTGCTATTCATCAGCTTGCAGGCCCATCACTTCCACACCTTCTATATATTTCTATATATATATATATATATATATATATATATATATTG
>MNPL01030811.1:1022-19557 GCA_002081605.1 Tropilaelaps mercedesae | reverse complement strand
TATATATATATATATACATATATATACATATATATATATATATATATAATTCTTATGTTCATTATTATTAATTTTTTGCAATTACATTTATCTTTACATGATTGAATATACATTATGTTTATTATTTATATCTACATATGTGCGGACAGCTTGACAGGCCCTCACCATCCACAGTCAACATGTATCTCACCGATAAGAGTCTATCCATCCCCTCTCTTTATTCATCCTTACTAATTCAGATTGTATTAGCACAAACTCATTTTAACATACTCGCGATAGAAGTAACGATGTTATCCTAACTTTCCTCATTTGAAAAACGTTATTTTATTTTAATCTCTGTATCCTCCTTTGGGTCTGCCGCTAACGTTCTTATCTTGCACTCGCATTTTATCTGCCTACAGACTCATAAAACCATCAGTTTCTCACGCTTTTTTACACGATTTTATTGTGGTTTTGGCAACACCATTGAGAGGGGCGCTTTTCTGAGTCTTCTGCTTTTATAAATAAGTTTTGTAATCAGGAAGAAAAAGAAGAAAAACGTATGCCTTACACTTCTTATATATATAATGTGCAAAAATTGCAATTAAGTCAACTTTTTAAATAATATTAATAGTAACTTTTGTAAAACGTGTACGTATTGTTATTTTTTTATAAGTGAGAATCTATGCAGAGTTCTCATATATATCTCTGGCGAGAGATCATTATGGTGTTTCCTTTTAAAGAGGCCGATAATGATATTACGTTAGTAGCTGTCAAATAGCAAATAATGATCGCTGTGTCGTTTGAGTATTTGAATATTCAACCAGAGAAAATGGAAATTCTAAATTTATACAAATAAACTATTTTTAACTATTTTTCGCTGTCTACCGCTATCGCCACCTTACGGGCAAAGTTTAATATTTTTACACAAATTTTTATTTGACAGCACGAACCTTTGCACAGATCGAATTGACAGAAAACTGGCAGGTGTTTCAGAGATCATTTAAAAAGCATTAAAGAAGCGATGCCAGCACATTCAATTATTTGGAATAATAAACAAATTGTAAGGAAAGGGCGAATTCTTTGTTAGTTTCAGCGAGAACGTGTGGTTTGTCTAAGCTGCCAGGCAAGAGTAGCCATTATAAACGTAACGGTCCTCGAGCAAATATGATCAAATTTTGTCAGGGTTAATATGCATTTGCAATCAATCCACTGTGTCCGCTTTATACTGGTGCTATTAGCGATTCTTTGCTGTCATTTGTTCACTTCATCTGTGTTCAACATAAGAGCACAAACACATGTAAGATCCTTTTACACACTATTCTAGCTAATTCTTTCGCGTGAGCCGTTGACATAAGATGTTCTCCCTTCAAACTGAATCATAGCGTGTAAAATTGATTTGCTAGCTATATTACCACGCTAACGCCCAAGGCTCTCCTTCGCCTCCTTTTATTTCTTTATCCCCCAAACTAGGAAAGGTCTGCTGTAAAACCCCATGTGCGTCGTAAACACCAGGTCATCAAAGGACGATGACTTGATATACTGTAGATACTGTATGTTCACTGTGTACGCTTTTCATACGTTTACATTCAAAATACAGTAAAATCGTCAAAAAAACACTTGTTCCACTCATACTCAGCTTCGTACGTATTGATACGTATCGATGTAAATACATAGAGGCCACGGAAAGTTCTAAAGAAGAATGAGTGGGTTTGTCATCAGTTAATACCTTCTTAATGTTGCCGCTGCCACCTAAAACCGATTATTTGCTCAGCTGAGCTTCTTGGACGTCTCTGCGTGAATCGTTTTTAAGACTTCTATTGAGCACTGAGTTGCTCCCGTTTGACGATTTTCTTGACCATTAGACCGGTTCTAGTCATATTAAAGGTAACGTGGCAGACAGCTTGTTATTGAATAGGGTCCTACAATATAACGCATCTTCTTTTCGATGATTTGTCATTTGGTCATTTTACCCATCCGGCTCGGTAAAAGTGTTCAAGAAGAGCGCGCGTTCTGGTAGCATCAAGGCCGCTCGGAATGCCTATCTCGCGGAGTCCGCTTCGGGCTTGTTGAAGCAATACGATCTTGTAATGCATGTAGGCACCCGCTGTGAGGCCCAACGATGAGCATATCTGTAACATAAGCAGAGTATAGCAATACGTTGTCAAGATAGAAGCATGGATAGACCACGCGCTTGTACGGTACGGGTTAGGAAGAATAAATCAGCTTCTTTTACTAATCTGTTACTGGCTTACCGGTTGAATGTATTTTCGTGATGTGTGCAAAGTGTACTTACTGAGGATGAACGTAGAAATAGCAAATAGAGTAGAATAGAGTAGTACTTTTAATGTTCTGTATTACGAAACTGGTGTTCATACATAGCAACGCGTTGGCTAACAGCCTCTATTAGGTTCATCGTGCAAAAGGAGCCCTGTAAGACAGCAATTAACCCCCTGTCTAAATCAGGAAAAGAAAATTGAGGAAAAAAGTAACATTTCTAGACAAGTGTGAAATCATCTAAAGAATTAACTTAGTGCTAAGTTAGTCCGTTGCTCGTATATAGTGGTTCAGAGCCTAACTGTATGCGTTAAAAATTGTCATGAGAAAATAATTCATTTTCCAGCACAGCTGTACACTATGAATCCCGATGGGAACATACTACATTCTTCTGGATCATATCAAGCCAAACATGATGTCTTACAAAGGCAATGAGGCCTTGGTTCAAGAAAATACATAAAGAATGTTTTTCATAGAAATTAACGTTTTTACTACAGAAATTTGACCCTCATAGAGTGCTCAGTAGCCAAGGAGTTCACTTGGTGTGACCTGATGAAAATTAAAAACTCAGCTGAGATTAAATTAATTGACCCGTTAACAATGAACCTATTTTTTTCGGTATTCATCCACTAGCATTAAGTGTTTAGTACAGAGAAGGATATAAAGATGTTTTGGTAGGGTCAGAGAATGTTTTTTGCAATTATTTAACGAATTAAAACAGTTTAGATTCACAGTTTGTAACTTTTTGTGACAGTCAGTGCGGGAGTGCCGTTCCTTAATATTATTTCTCGGGATTTCCCTTCTAAATCACTTAAGAATACCATTTTGACTTTTAGAACTGCCATTTCATTTTCATGTAGTACACTAAAATTATCCTTGATCACAAGCACCAATGTCTTTTAAGCTGAGAGGAAAAAGTAAGATATAAAAGTTATCGTATGCATATCTTCATTCTAGTGATGAAGCTAGAACACCAAGACCAGTAGTGTTTCGTATGGGAAACGTGCTTCGTTTGTTCATGTTTAGCTTGCAACATGCAGCAGCCGAGTCACGTTGTTTGCCCGCATTCAGTCACTTCAGCCAATCAACCCACAGCTAATCACTCACACATTCCGAGGGCTACGAGACAATGCCACCGCCTCGGCGAAGGAAGTTTTCACGCGGAGAACTTCCATCCATTTCGATCCGCGAGCTTGACTTCAACTAATTCATCATTAGACAAACACACCCACCAGCTAGTGGTGACCACTGACCACTAGATGTAGAAGTGGAGGATGTAGAAGTGAACATGAGGAGCCCGAGAGAGCGCAAGAGACAGAAAAAACAGCGCTGCACAGAAGATTGCCGCAGATCGCTGATCTATACTCGTCTGCCATATGGTAATCAATCACCGGAATTGACTGACTGACAGTAGACTGATTGATGAACCGCTACAAGATGTGGCAACGTACCCGCCTTTCCTTCTGGGATAGACGATCATCTAACAATCCAAACGTCCTTTCGCTTATCCTTTCCCTGCAAATACCATCGCACAAGCACCACAAAGACAACCTTTTTGATAATCGTAAAGGCAACGCCCTAAAAAAGACAGATGGTAATCAGAATTTAGTCCCAACGCGACGAACCAGAAGACACCTGGTTAACGAGAGAAATTGATTCTGCGCGAATAATACCGACCTGTACTATACAAGGCATCATATTCCGGACACTAAAGAATAGCAGTAAAGCAGAGTAAAACAATTAACACTTTTACAAGCACAACACCCCACATAGTAGACCATACGCACTATACACCGTAACGATAAGTATACAATGCATGCTATTTTATGGACGCTTATATCGATGATTGACACGCACTCTCGCCTTTGGCTTGCTCTTTGGGAATCCCGTCCGGTTAAAGTGGCGGCATTTCCGATGGTGCTTGAGTTTATTGCTGCTGGTTCCGGTGCTATGGGCGGCGCTGATCCCATGCCCACCTGAGCTGTCAATGCCGTTGGTTTGCCGTTGGCGGCGACGGAATCCTTTGCGATCCCGTGAGACGACAGAGGTGCGACGGCGGTTTGGCTTCCTCGGCCCGGGGCCCCCTCCGCCCCCGCTCCACTCGGACACATCTGAAGTGGTGCCCGAAAAGTCTGAGTACTGACTACTCCCGCTGCTCGTGCTATGTCCGACGAGCACTCCCAGAGCACCCAGGCCCTCGAGGGTTGCTAGCTGCTCGTGGTGGTCGCTGCCGCTGCAAGCCCTAGGAAACCCCGAGGACCCACTTGTGGTAGCAAGGGTCTCGGAACTCCGGGCAAATCCGACTGTCGCGTCGGCACCGCCTTGCGACAACTGTGTCGGACACGCGACAGACAAACCGCACATCAGCATCAGAAGACATCAACAATAAACAAGGGGAGACAGCAAACCAAAGAGAGGAGCACAAACATCCTTCAGAATCAACGTGATGCCTTGTAACGACGGCGATAAAAATCAACCAATCGACACATCGTCTAATGAAAAACAATTGTTACAGCCAGTCAGCCTGCCTGACTACTTGCCGATAATTTAGTCGCACTCATATGCGAACACGCACGCCACGTAATAACAGAACGCGCCACTTGGAACGTTGTCGATGTCGCGGCCCCCAGAAAGCAATCAGACAATAGAGTGAGGTCGTAAAATAGTATTTCATGAAATGTAGAAGTATATCGCTACTTCAGAAGAAAAACAATATTTGAGTGCACGTGGAAGTATCGTATGAAAAGTTTACAAAGAGTAAAAACTAAAAGGACACAGACTATAAGAGGTTTACATGAAAGAAAGAGGTAGTAGTGTGCATAACCCCGACAAAAGTGGAAAAGTTGGCCTATAAATCTAAGCGCCTACTAACTTAGTTGTACCAAATATACCGTCAGGGCTTACAAGTTGGCGGAGACTCAGCATGATTTGGCTATGCAGATTTCGCATTAAAAGACAAGTCTCAATTCTTGAAACGGAAGATGGTCACAATAATTTCTCTATGTAAGAAGAGATTTTATGCTCTTGCAGTGCATAATGGATAATAGCGCTCACCTGTACCGTTCTTCGATGCAAAAGCTTATCTCGTCGTTTCTTAGCCTGCTCAAAGTCGAACAGATCTTCAAGCCTTGTAAGGCCATTTTTACGTGCCCGTAATAAGTCTTTAATTCTTCCTTTAAGATCCATCTGATTTTCAAGGTTGCCCATGAAAGTCTCAAGTTCTTCCCCTGACATGTCTTGAAGGAAGGGTCGCAATTTGTCCGAAGCTTCTCGTCGCATACGACCTTCCCGAGATGAAGCTTTTACACCTCGACAACCCGGAAGTGCACCACCTTTGATAAACAAGCCTAACAGGTTGTGTTCGCGTGCAATCTTTTTGCGCCTGACTCTTTCTGATAGTCTCCGTGCATAGCTGTCGATAAGTGCCATTTTCGCTTCTCGATCCGTGGAGTCCTCATCTTCACAAAGTGCAAGTTGACTTATTAGATTTTCAGCATCATTGTCGAATTCCTTTTCAAAGTCGTCCCTATTTGGCATATAGCCCATTTCTAGTTGGTCGTTAACACTTAACTCCTGGGGAGGTTTCGTGGGCGAGTTTAGCGACGGCGATAATGGTTCGCCTGGTGGTAACGATCGATCAATTACATTGTGCGAAGGAGGCCCACATTGACCCCACGTTACTTTTCCTGTAATCAAATTCATTGATATGATTATATTAAGACATCCATAGCTATAATTGTAAGATAATCGGCGAGTTCAAAATAGTTAAATAGATAACTTATTTCTAATTAGTGCCTGTCATGATACGCCATCAGGGAAGCCACCCGAAATAAAAAATCGATATATGAATGTAGCATTCACCAAATGTCAACTTCTATAGATACAAACTTTTTTTCATTTAAATGAATAAAACGCTACCAATCTAAATCAGTCGAGCACATTTCGGACAAAAAACATCAATAATAGTGTTTTCAAGCACTTGGTTCTATACAATCACTAAGAAAAAATATGAGCAAAAGAAAAAAGATAACGCAAGATATGAATAACAACGCTCATTGAAGAGGATGTGAAAATCTGAGACCCGAGATTGCGTAACTAACGATAGATAAGCGATAACTGGATTGCGTAGGATCCATCTATGTACAGTAAAGAATGTATGTACCTCACTTTCGCTCACTTACGTATGGACTGTTCGTTTTACGCACCTATATTTCCATCAATGTAGAACTGATCATAATGCATCTTAACTTCGTCGACACTTCTGCCCGACAGCAGAGTCTTAATGTCTTCCCAGTTACCAAAGCCAAAGCGTTCGACAGAGTCAAGCAGCTGGCTCTCTTCAACCGCTCGCCATGCCGATCGTTCATTGAACAGAGGAAAATTTCCGTCGTCCTGGAAAAATACACAATAGTGTAACAAAATATTAAACCGTTCACAATATTATGCTCATCTACACAGTTACCAGCGTGGCAACAAATCTTATGCTTATATAGCAAGGCTTTCCATTTTCATATTGCATGCACAACGTTTGTTTGTTGACGAGATCAAAAACTATTATACGCCTGATTTCCAGAAAAATATTAGTCTCCATTAATTTTTGAAGAGTAACTTACAATAATTTCGTAAGGATGCGTTCTGCGGTGGGTCCCCAATTCAACTTGGCAGGCAAAACACTCCGAACAAAGATTGAAGGTTGGCCCGCATGCAGGCTGCGTACACCGCACGCGAAGTCCCCGTATATCCGACGTACAGTAGAGGCATTTATGCTCAGCAATTTGACCGCCACTTGGGGAACCTCCGCCTGGGGAACAGCTCGCAGCGCCTCTCGACCCCGAGCCGCCAGAGGGACCTGCAAACATAGGCAACGAATCATAAATAGGTCAACAGACATTATCGCTGTTTAATGACTGAATCAACTTATTCGTCAAGTCAAATTATTGATGAGATGATTTGCAAGAAAAACCACACTGAATTTGTTGTGTGAACAAACATATATAACATTTATAAAACAAAAAACCAAAATTTACCAGTTTAATGATTATTTGAAATACGAAGTTTAAATTGCTGATCTAGCCTGAATAAATGTTTAGTATGTTCAGCAGTTAAGATTCGACACAATAACATGTCCATCAATTAAAAAAACTAAATTAAACGTGAGTCCTATCTCATCCCATTAGTTATTCGAAAATTTGTAGATAGTAAAAAGAAAATTGAATAAAGCCAGGTGGTGAAATCGCTTGCGTCAGACGCAAACAATAACGTAATAAGCCATTACATTATTTCAAGGTGGTAAGTAAATCACCCGCGTTGCGGAATATTCGTCAGGTTGTGTAATTATTTTAATGAAAGATACTGAATTTTACATTTAAACTAGAATCTTTTGTTATTACTTAGAAGCGAAACTATTGTCATGTTTTAAGAAAAACAGTTGGAAGGTGATGCTTTTATTTTAATAGCGAATTTTTATGGGCATCTTTTCGGATATAGGTACGTATATTTTGCGGCCAAGGGCAGCTTCTCAATCAATATTTAGATTTGAAGTTATAACCAATATGGCACATTTCACACTGTATTGCATTAAATCATAGTCGTTACGCCAAAGGATGTGGCCACGTCACGTTTAGAAGAATGGCTCACTTTTGCCATTTCCTAAAATTTTATATTTGTTGAATGCATTTAAGAGACCCCTATGACTCCAAATTTGTCAATGAACTTCAAATAGCTCATGACTTGAACCGATTTCTGGTCTCATCTACTAACATACATGGTAGATTGATAGTCGTATAAAATGTACAACCCATTATATTGCTCATCAGTGCTACCTAAAACTTCACTTAAATTGCTAACGATATTGATAATTACGTACGACTCATTGACATGCACTTTTACAGACCTGAATGTAACAACCATGCGAAGAGTTTCTAAACACTTAATCCGATCCCTTAGTAATTGTCAGTCAACTGCCAAAATTTCAAGTTAACATACAATAAATGTTAAGAAGTTTCTTGATGGCGACCGCTCGCTGCCCACTCTTCACTGGACGTTATAGGGCATACCCTTTTAGCATTTAACCTTAGTTACCAAAGAACTTGCTGTAAACAAGCCTATACAAATCGTCGAGCTGGCGAAACCCAGTGGACCCGCACAGAAAAACGGACGTACACGGAACGAAGCTTCCAAAGTAAGCTTTTCTAGGAAAACCCTACTCTGTTGAACTGCAGTAAACTTCGTAGCGGCAAAAATGAAAAATACAAATCAATAAATGAACTGCGATCGCTAAACGAAGATTGGGAACGGTTTACGACCTGTGTTGTGCTGCAACGCTGCACGTCTTCGATAATATATGATAACAATTACACTGCATCCAATTAATTCTGCACATCACTGTCCAGTTTTCGGCAGTAATGTAAAATTTCGTCGTATGATGTCTCACCTGGCAGGCGCTACAGTAAATATCTGATAAGATGAAATATAGCACTGTACGAGAACGCCGTACGAGATAGGGTAATTCTACAAAACGGTTACATTAGATAATGTGTCGTAATATTGCAACTGACTTAAGCTGTTTCAAAATTATTGAGAAAAGCTCCCGTAGATGTTTTTCGGTATGTCAAGTGTAAAATAGCTAAAAAAATTATACCGCACACCATGTAACCGAGCTCGATTTGTAGATAGCCTTCCTGTAACAGATCCTTTACCATCGTAGGAACCAAAAGGTGGCCAATAAAGATAATGAAAAAACAAGGCTAAGTGCTGCTGTTTCTATCGTTTTCTATTTTCTTCTTTATATCCATTGAATGAAGTCGGAAGCTAGTTTCGCATAGCCTCTCATTAACTATAAATGGCTTCTGTGTGCGTTTGAATGGAGATAAGATAGCATAGGAGTTGAATGGACTTTAAGGTCCTTTTCTATTCATCAATACGAAACAATCACCTAATAGGCACACTAAAAAACCTTTTTTTATAGTAAACCAGATATATAAACGATATAGTGCGAAAATATTTTACTAAAAGCCCATGAAGTATACATATCATGAGCTACCTACGAATCCATTTTGACTCAATTATGAGAATTTCCTAAAATTTCGTCCGACGCAATTACAGGCTATATCCGTTCCCCATCTGCGAACACAGTGGAGTTGTTGTTACAGCTTTCCCAACAAGGCTCGAAGCGCTCGAAAATGCAGAACAGTGCGCAGACGGAAGCTTCGCCGTGTTTTTATATAGAGCTCTACTTACATTATCCTATATTATCCTATTACGATTATGAAATTACAACGCATATCTTTCACACTATTCGTTGTCGACGTTGTCATGGCGGCCGTTCCTCGTTGTTTTACAAAACTACATAACGGCCAAGTTTGCACCATGGGATGATCAAACTTAGCAACCTTTAGAGGTAGAAGCAGGAAAGACTGAAGGGCATTCGCCTCTGCCGAGCGTTACTTATAATGCTTGCGCTACTGTTGACTTTTTTATTGCAAGTAAAGAAGGCACTAATCAGACCAACATCAGCGCCGAAATCTCCGCCGTAGCAAACGGCTTCCCAATTCGGTATTACATCAGCTACGGCGTTGTGCTAGCAGCAACAATTGGAACAGTGGGAAACAGGAACCACCGCCGAAGAATCGTGGTATTGTTGCTGACGATCAACAGCAATATGACAAATGCAAGCAAGTTTAGCACCGTCAGCCTTGCAATATCGGACGTTTGGGTGATTTCTGCTAAGTTGCCTGCTGCTAGCTTGGCGGAAATTACTGCTTCTACCACAACCGCTCGCGGTCTGTCGATTCCACAGCGGATCAGCTCTCTTGCAGCCTTCGAGTGAAGGACGGCAGCAGTAAACAGACAAAGGCAGCGCCATATTTACTACTAGCGTCTTGACAATGACACGACGCTGGTTTGGTGCGCACGACAGTTGACAATAAACATACATAGTAACAATGATAATAATAATAATGAAGATGATAATTATAATATGTAGATCATTCGTCATTTTAACGTATAACAAAGAATGAGAGTAGTATAATAGATCGTCTACTTGTGTTATTCGATACTGTCGAGATCATATTGATACTAGTAAAAATGACAGCAAATCACATTATAACGTTTTTATATTCTATAGGTACAAATTTTGTTTAGACTTGTGATTTTTGTCCGTTTCAATATGCCACAAGGGCATAGTGGGCCCGACAGATTTCACAAGACTTGTTTGTTGCGACAAACTGACAGGAAGCAGGAGTGCCGGGCACGCCTTGCCCCCACAACAGGTCAAGCGAAGGATATTATCGATTACTCATAAACACATATTTTGAGGGAAAATATTGTCCTATTTCTCACCTATGGCGCCACTCAACGCTTAGCATTTTACCCAGACACTCAGTGCTTACCGGGCATTTCCAGTGGTTAATCCACAACAGTTCGCAGCAGGAACCACAACGCGTTTTGAAAAATTTAACTGTTCTCTGTCGCTTGTTTTTTTATTATTTTCTTTCACAAAGCTACGACAGTGTGATCCCCGTCGAATTCTTCCTCTCACCAACACAAACAAGCACAATTACTTGCACCCACAACTCTTATTATGGTCTCGCCTGCGGCGCTGCTAGCTTCACTTGCTAGCCAAACCAAGCAGCACACACTGCGTGCCTCTCAACATACCAGCTCTGTCTGGTAGTATGTAGAGTACCACGGACCCAGCACCTCACACCCCACTGCTGGCCCACCAGCGTTTCCTAGGCAAGCAGCGCTTTTGATCGCTGTTGGGAAAGGGGGCCACCGCTAGGCGGCGCTGCAGTTCCGGGCGCCATCGCTGCATTGGACAACTATCGCATAACTTGTCGGATTCAGGCCAGCGGCCCGACGGCCAAGTGAAGAGCGCGCAAAATCAAACGCTTGGACTGCTGCGGAGAATTTAAATTTTTCACTGACCATTGGCAGCCGTTTCAAACGCGATCGAACGCACGATTGGCGGGTGTATTAACATGGCGCTCTAACGGTTGCTATTAAGTCACTTCTGCTATTTGGCCGCCAGTTTCTCTACAGTATTTTGGATCAATGTGGACGTCTTTTTAGGATTAGTTCCGCGCTAGTTTAGACTGTGTATTCTATATTCGACGGGACGCCATGAAAGAACAGTCTTGATGTTATTATTGTTGTTATGCTATCCCGAGCCAGTACCAGGATGTCAGGAGATGCCGCTGAAAGTTGGTGTTAGCAAGTGGCCAGTTGTTGTAAAGAACGCAATCGGCAAAGTGCAGAGAACCGATTAAATAAAAGGGTCGAATTTTTTATTGTTGCCTTTTCCGTATAACTGATCTTCAGATTTGTATCAAATTTGAGTTAAAAGGGAGGGGAATGAATGTCACAATATTGACGCTGCTATCAAAGAACAGCTGATCATCAGCAAATCCGTCAGGAGCAGTACGATTTCACGAAGCACAACGACCAAAAAAACAAACACAGCGTTCTTGGTTTAAAATGTTTTATTGAAGGAAAGAGTAGCATTCAGATTGAGCGACTTTTGCGGATGCGTGTATTAATAGAAGTTATATTCCCCTTACCTGTGGCTGATCGATCGGGACTTTCGCTGCACAGGGTCAATAAGAAGCTTTGAAAGTGTGTCTTTGTGACGTGTACGCTATCCACATAGACGCGTGGCCAAACTTCGGTTAAAAAATGGTATGTTAGTGTCGCTATATATTACCTCTGTTACACATGAAAAATATTTAAATACTTATTTGAAGTATCGAGAAATGCACTAAAACGCTCATGAGCTAGGAAGATTCTGCTGAGTAGTTTAATATCAAAATGGCGTTCATGGAACGTTGGCGTAAACGTGTAGCTTAAATGTTTTATAAATAGTTTGATGAATAAAATAAAACTACGTATTTTGTAAGCAAATACCTAGCGTAAACTCATCACTATTGCTAATTAACAGGCCTGAGAAACACTTGCGTAACCATTTAATAGGGTTTGATTAATTAGGTTTGTCGGGCTCGAAGGCTTGGTGCATTCGTATGCGCCTTGCGACCGGAGGAGACACCTAGGTGCACGGGTTCGATTCCCGCCAGTGCACATTTTACATTTATATGGGGTCCGTCTTACGAAGTAATGCAAAAACTGCTACCGTGGACGTTAAATGTTGCCTGATGGTCAGCTTTAAAGAAATATTGATTAATTAGGTTTATAATATAGTAAATAAATATTTGAAGTAAATGTGTGCTAAGATTAATGACGTAACACATTTATACATTATACAGAACACAGTCATGTCTTCAACATGTGACAATCTAATATTTGATACTTCTGCAGGCGGAACGCAAAGCCACCAACAAGTACTATCCTCCCGATTGGAATCCATCAAAGGGTTCGATCAATACGTACCATAAAAGCCATCCACTGCGTAAACGGGCGAAGAAACTTCATCTTGGCATTCTCGTCATCCGTTTTGAGATGCCTTACAACATTTGGTGTGAGGGATGCGAGAATCACATTGGCACTGGCGTTAGGCAAGTATAATGAACTAGTAATTGACAAATAAGGCGGTAGTGGTTAAATATAATGCAACATTATTGGCCATATTAGAATTATCTTTAAGAAGTCATAAACTTTACGTCCGCCTCACATCTGGATTTAATTTTTTCTTAAAATCGCGTACAGAGATGGCGTGCTTAACCATACATTCCACCTCTTTTCGTGGAGGACAAATAGCCAAACCAATATTACTCACCTGTTAATCATATTAACAGGTTGCCATTACCCATTGTTGAACTTCAGATACAACGCGGAAAAAAGTAAGGTCGGAATGTACTACACAACACCTGTATACAAGTTCCGCATGAAGTGCCACCTATGTAATAATTACATAGAGATGCAGACTGATCCGGGAGTAAGTATTATTACGGTTATTGTTTTGCCCTCAGCTGAAGAAATAATGCACATTTGGGCCTTGGCATGTAAGTGGAATATTCATATTGTAGTTAAAATGTACCATTAGGTTTATATGAGACGTTAAGTGGTTACATGAACAGCAAAATAAACAATGCTTTTCGAATGATTTTTTTATTTCAGAATCTCGATTATAAAATCCTGAGTGGGGCGAGTCGCCAGGAACGAAGATGGGACCCTACTCAAAATGGCCAAGTGGTGCCCGAAGGTTCGTCTTATCTTGTGTGTGAACACGTTATGAGCTATTGCCATTATTCACATGTAACCTATTCTCTTCACTTGCGTACGCGGCGTCTGCTTTTAGTTCAGCTATGGTTTATGGTCGTTTTTGTATGGTGAAAATTCAAAGACGTGAAGGCGGGAGAGAAGGTCTCTAACAGATCTATCGTTATACGAATACTCCATGGCAGATGACAAGCTGAATAGTTGAAGACATTATTTTTTAAAAATAATTTGTACAATTATTTCGTATTCGTTATGTTCAATTGAATTTTGTTTGTTGTAATCCGGAAGTCATCCATTGTC
This sequence comes from Tropilaelaps mercedesae, assembly GCA_002081605.1. NCBI lineage: Eukaryota > Metazoa > Arthropoda > Arachnida > Mesostigmata > Laelapidae > Tropilaelaps > Tropilaelaps mercedesae. Next base: position 5,829 of record MNPL01030811.1, on the reverse strand, counting down.
TGTTTAGGGAATATAAATGACAACCAACATTTTCATAATTAATTCCTTAATTTGGCAGATAAGGTTGTTGCAAAGCAGTTGGCCTCGGATCCGATGTTTAAATTGGATCACGCGAGAGAGGATGCAAAGAAAATGAAACACTTGGAACCAGTCATAAGCAACCTCGAAAGGTTCCAAGGACGGAAAGAGGATGATTACGAACTCAACTCTATGCTGCGCAAAAAGTTTCGGGTAAGTATGCCTGTTAACAGAATCACATTTGATTCATTAAATCAGTTTGCTATAGTGCAGCTGACAACTCGCACTATTGTGTTTAATCAACTGTTATCACAAAAATAATCTCAATGATTATTATCATTTGAACGACATGGGAGTAAAGATTTTCGGTTGCCTATTTATATCTCGATGTTAACTACTTTTCACTAACTTTTTAAAATTGCTAAATTCAAACTACTCGACGGCTTATCGAATTGCAGATTGTCGCTTGGAATATTCTTAACTAAAACTGCGAGCGCCGCCCAACGATTACTTACTATGCAGAAACGGCAATAACTTTAACGACATCGAATCTCGTTTCCCAACCTTCTTCTAATATTCGCATTGAATGTTTCATTTCGAATTGGTGTGCTACACTAAGTCAGCGTATAAATGTATCATCATGACTTTAATCGTACGCGGAATTTCGTAACACTTATTTTTCAGAAAGAAAAAAAGGAGCGAAAGCAGCTTAAGGAAAAAGACGTCTTACTGAAGTCGAAAGCAGCTCTCAACATAAAGCTTCTTCCCGAATCAACCTACGATCAGGAGTTGGCCCAAATGTTGCGTCTCGAAGCACCTATGAGTATGTTGAATTACATTACTTTTCTGTTGCGGTCATCGCAAGACTGGAACTATTGATCTATAGATCAATCTACTTGATCCACAGATATCACAGATTCATCTCAAAGTTAGTAAAACATAATATGCACACCAACGTCATTATAATCGAAGTTGCTTTTTTATTTATTCGTTCGTCATGGATGGCATTGCATTGTTTCAGGGTGATAAAGTGCATTTAAGATTGCAAGAAAGTAATTCACTTTTAGCTGCGAACCAATTCAGTTATGAATTCAGTGGGAACATATGTACCTATTGCATGTCTTCTTTCCTTTAGGTGCAGACCAAAAATGGAAACGAGACCGAGATGACCTTATGTCTCGATCGATATTCGAACAGACAGAATCCAGTTCAATGACAAAAAGGTCGACGCGCTTCGAGAGACAGATTCTTCATTGTACCACACCTGCGAAGAGAAATGCGCAATCAACAAGCGACAGCTTGCGCCAAGCCGTGAAAAAGGCACCAAAGCGGCTTTTTGGTTTTGACGATATAATCGCTTTACCGAGTTGCAAGACGCTTAAAAAGACCGTAGACGGTGCTAATGATAAACAAGAAACCGCTGCAGATAAGGACGAATGCGCCGATGGAGACGCTCTTCAGGCTAGTGTTGTGCATAAGGGGAACGCATGTGCACAACAGAACCTAGCTTCACAAGTACAGCTGTTACCATCGATGGAATCCTCGCAAGTAGATCATAAACAAACAAAAGCATCGACTAACTGCTCAAAATACAATACAACCACATTGATAGTTTATTCAGATTCTGATCAAGATGATACTGATTAAATGTGTAATTATACAAGTGGGTCCATGACTCCCAAGGATGGAAACTTTAGGCTTAGGAAAATTGTTGTATATATGATAATCTTTTGCCGGTCCCCTCATTGTTTGTATTCGATAAAATATAATATGCTGTTTAGGAAAAAGACGTATGTCTTATCTAGAAATCTAACTTTCAATTTCTGTCGTGGCTTGATGTAGATCCTTGATCTTGTACTTACAAAATAAGATTATTTAAGCAATAAATAGTTCAACCTCACTATTAATTGTGTAGCAATCGTAGTACTAAATTTTCTTTTGAGCATATTGCACTCAGTTTATGGAGTAGTGTATCGAAGCATCATTGTTACTCAAGTTCAATTGAACGTTATTTTTTAAGAACCACATTTTTCATGTATTCTTATTTTATTAATCGGTTAGTGAAACTATACTCATTGAAAAGCCTTAACGGAAGATAGAATTTGAGTTCAATCCGTTTTTCTGCAGGAACTGTTTTACCAATGAATCATTACTGATGCAACCGATACGTCAACAGTATGTCCACGTAAACGTATATTGAGTTAGGAAAGCAATACATGGCATGGCTTTGTATTCCTTACAGGCACCCTATATCAGATTGTTACCATGCTATCCATCCAGATAAGGGATTCATGGGTGATGATTACGTTAAAAGGCCGTAGTTGTAAGCTCAGATGAGGAGCTGTAGTTAAAGGTTGGCTTTTTACGGACAGACCATGTGGGTTTAACGGCATTCAAGGATTTGAGAATAGTCAATATTTTTTGAGAATTTTGTAGCTAGATTCAAAGGAGTAGCACCTATCATCGATCCTATCGATAGTTTAAGAGCGATAATAAATGGGAGTCATAATTGCGTTGCGGTGAGAAATAATTCTGAAGAATTATTTACCACCACTTATTGATGCGTTCAGTCAGAGTAGAGAAGGATGTGGAATGACATTTAGTTGTTGTGAGTTCGGTGTGTGCTACGTCAATCAGGCTAAACGGAATAGGTCAGGCCCGTCAGGTCTAGATATTTTGCATCAAGTCTAACATTTTATTTAGACGTTGTATAAAAATGTGTTCTTCATAGTGATAATGTGTGTCAGAATATCAGTTTGTATTATTATTGATTAGAAGTTTCACGTTGAATAATGATGGCCTATTTGCAGCACTCGAGAATTAAATACAACTCATTGCCTAATATCTTCCTCAAAATCTCATTCGCACGCTGTAGGATATTCTGAGTTAGTTTTTTTATGGCTTCAAGGGTCTGCGAATCACGCATTGGGATCCTCCTTGGCCACATAACTGAACATTGTATTTGTCAACAAAGCCGCGATCTGACTAGCTTTACAAGATAAGAAATAGAATGAAGGTCAGGAAATACTAGAACAACATTTAGTACTACAGACGTGCAAGATATAGCTATGCTGGTTCTATTATAATATTGAACTCCTCGTTTCACAACAGCTCACTTTTGTGCTGATAATTATCAGCAGATACTAGAACAACATTTAGTACTATACACAGCAAAGGGATATAGCTCTGTCGGTCCTATTCTAAGAACATTATGCTCTTCGTTTCAAACTACTCGCCCTTATGCTGATATTTACAAACAATTTCCTTAGCACCAACGAACTACGCCAATTCTTAAACTGTCCATTTTGTTATAAAGTTTTAGCTCTTCGTGTATTTCAGATATTTTAATTCAGTGTTAGATAACTGCTAATCTCTGAAATGTTGACAGGCCATTTTTATTTTAAGCTCCAAAACAGAAATGGTGTAAAAAACGAGGAGCATAGCGTCTCTGTGGTTGACAATGTTCCCTCTGTAAAAGCGATAGGATCGCCTAAACCAATTAAGAATGCTCCTATGTGTGTTCACAGTTTGTCAGTTTGTCATTATGTTCAAAAGCACTGTTTTTTTAATAAGACTGCGGGTGCTCTTCTAATCAGTATCATTTCTAGTGGTTGATGAGCATTTTACAATCCCATGTCACCTCGAGTAGTTCGATCTAGACAGGTGGATCAACAGCAAAACCGTTCTGAGCTCTTCTGTGTATTAAGATATGTTTTAAGCAATGCGTATGCATTTTGTGGAGCAATAATTAAAAATAATCAATTTAACTATTACTTAACCTTAATTTACTTAGAATTTTGTGAGTAATAGAGCGATAGCCAATCGTGCAGTCAATTTATTCCTGGGTAAATTCCCTTTGCGGTTGGCTAATTGAAGCTGTTTTAGAAAATTTCTTTTAACTATTTTTATGCACTCCGCCAAGGGAATAGATGGGTAAGACGCATAAGCGTACCTGCGTTAGATCTTTACACATTTTTCGCTTGTGATCCTCTTAGTTGTTACGCTTGCCTTAATTCTTGAGTGTGTGAATTACAACTCGGGTGTCTTTCGTATAACATCCCATAACAATGTCCGTAGGGGTACAATGCCCAGACAATCTACTCTAATGAGGCTGCGGGTCCTAATCAAGTCAGAAACGAAGTAATGAAGGACACTATGATGCTTGCACATTGTTGGACGGGGTTCTTCAACGGGTGCGTCCGCACAGGATACATCCCCCCAATGGCTCGGGGCCAATTTTCTTGTTGTCCCGAAGAGCAAGGGAGATTTAACGTAGCCGTCTTCTCGGCGAGGAATACCCAACAAGTGTCTGCTACAAGCTTCTGTCGTCTCTTCTGACAGAAAGGTTTTCCGATTTCCTAGAAGCCACAGAAGCTATTCCGAGAGAACAGCATGGCTTCAAACCATTCAAATCATTTCACCATGACAGCGTGCTCGGAACTACTGTACGCCATTAAGCGGGCGTTGATTTGTATATTGGCGGCCTTTGACTCTGTCCCGCGAGTCACCTTGTTATAGCGGGTGGAGGCTCCCCCCAACATTCTGGGCCTGTTGGTAGCCATTCTACCAGAGAATAACATCAAAATCGGCAATGGAGTCGCGGAGCTTTTCCCTTTTCTCAAATAATCGGGGTGACGCAGGGAGAACACCTATTATCTTCGGTTCTGCTCAAGAACCTGCCAGCCCTGATTCGAGGCAAACATTATCTGGTCAATGTTATTTCATATGCAGACGATTCGGTCATCCATGACCGCAGTCGGTTTCAAATTTAGCAGGCCCTGGCCAGGCT
>MNPL01030769.1:853-12086 GCA_002081605.1 Tropilaelaps mercedesae | reverse complement strand
GAGTAAGAGAACACACACACACACACACACATATATATATATATATATGTGTGTGTTCTTCTGCCCTTTCCGCGAGTACGTTGGTCTTTTCCTTGGCGGTTCCAAGCGGTTGGCTCGTCATCGGCGTCCTTAAGGAGTTCACTAGCAGTTCAGTCCGGATGAAGTCCTGAAACGTAGAATGCCCTTCGTACCATGACGTATTTACGGCGAACAACGCTCGAAGTGGCCGGCACGGGGGCCAGTAAGACGAGAGAGAAAGAATGAGCAAACCAGGCAGCTGAACGCAGCCGAGCTGTGCTTGGTGACAAAGCGAATGAGACAGCAGCCGTGGCAATGAGAGGAGCGCTGGTGGCTGCTGCCGCGTGCGGTAAACTACTGCGAGTTAGGGGCAAACGCGTGCACGGAAAAGGTAAAGCCGAAGGGGCCAGCTGGATGGCTTCGTTCCCGGCTCCCCCCCCCCGGCGTTCGTGTAACTCGGATGTAAATTGTCTGGAACAAAAGAGAACACACGGCATTTGATAACGAGAAAGGAAGATCGAGAGAGAAAGCGTCACGGTATGCGCCGAGCGGAGTTATTCGCCCCACACATGACGCACACATGATGGCACATGATGGAAGTCCGCACGTCGACTACGCTTCAAGTTTATTGCTCGTTTAGATGCTTTCTACCTCGAATAGCCGCGTGAGCCGAACAACTTAGCCACTTTGGTTCGGTTTCGTGAAATGCATGAAACGTAGTCGTTCATCCGAACGCGACACACATCAGATATATTCGTGTAATAACAAACGCGTCAGGACGCCGGAACACGCAGTAGTAAATTGAATGGTTTTGTTCTAGTTCGGCCGAACCTCGGGGAATGCTTGCGTTAATGTCTGATCGGTCTTCACATGAACAGCAGTAACCTCACCTAGATCTTCGCACTGCTTGTATAGCAGAAACTCGTACAGGCCGAACAGCGAAGTCACTTTCGCCGAGTTGACGACGGCGGGGGTATTGTGAAGCTTGACTGGCGTGTCCGTCAATTTCTCACTCCTGGGCACGGCGGCTCTGAACTGGGTTTGTAAAAGGAAAAATGCAGAGGCTCTTGCCCCTAATATATATATATATATATATATATATATATATCGTTACATGCTGAGCATGGAGTCACTCAAATCAGTCTGCACCGCAGCCCAGTTACAAGAGCACTAACGTTGCGGGGGGTTACAGTTCACGTCACGGAAAATGGGTTCCAGGGAGAACTGTACGTGACATTGCGACATTCTCTTGTATGTCCTTCTTTCTCCAGCTTCGTATGACCAGGCATTTGTAATTTATTGAGCGAACTAGCAGTGGGCGTGATCTGTGCGGACTCGCACCTTCGCTCTACGTGGGGTGCGGGTGCTCACTAGATCACGGCCATTGTACGTGAAAATCGTGTGTTCTTCCGCAAAAGCTATCCCTTGACTGCGTCATGATATATTCTGTGGCACTGATTCAATTTGCCGTGTGCAACTCCCGATTTCTGCTTCGTTCCTGTGTCTTCTCATGGCACTGTCTGTGCGTACCTTTATGGCGCAACCCTGGATATCGTCATCGATAAGCTTCGATTGTTCGCGTGTGTGTGTGTGTGTGTGTGTGTGTGTGCGCGTGTGTGTGCCGTTTCCGTCGGGTGGAGTCTTTCATATCTCTCGACGAGAGCCTTCCCCTGCGGTACGATCTGTCGAGTTTATTCGTGCTCTATCGCGCTCGTTCAAAGGCAGGCAGGCAGGCAGGCAGGCTAAGCTAGGTGGTATATGGGCTTCATTTTTGCACAGACAGTCTACGAAGGCGAGTATTTTGCTCGACAATCAAATTGGTGGTTTAGCAGCAGTGTAGCACCGCTCGGGCATCTCTCCTCGTACTGGTCGTTCCATTCCGACTCTCATCTCGCATTGATCGTGTGATGGCGTTGCGACCTCTTCAGAGAAGAGGACTTGTGCCCGGCTTCATTTTGCCCGCAGACTCACTTCACAATGGTGATGACGACGACGACGACGACCTCATCACGACGAACCCATCAGCGGAGTGTTTGCCGTCTCTCGCAGCCCTCTCTTCCCCTTTCGTCCTCTTACAGAGCACCGGCTCGCCGTACACCTCAGCGAGCTACATTGCACCTTCAAGTGTGATGTCACTATCGGTTTTCGGCCTGCCAAATGAGAGCTATGAGATGCGAAGCTCCAGTTCCACGTGTGTATATACACACACACACACACATATATATATATACATATATATATCATGTGATGAAGACGCTTCTTGGCTTGGGCGGAGTTTGTCTCCCGCTCACCGGAATGGGAGGCGCCTAAGGATGCGACCGGAGTCTAACACGATAGTTGGGGGAACGGGGGTGGTTGGGGGGGAAGGACGCCACCGCAGTACCACATGACGACATATGGACCCCCTCCTGGCCGCTGCCTCCTCATATCCTGTAGCATAGCCCAAGGAGCATTTATGATATTTTGGCTGGCGTCACACAGCGTCGCCAGCCAGGGGAACGTCCATAGGCGTCACTCTTCAAAATGAGCCCTGCATCACTTACATGGATTGGATTTCACCCTTCGTTCCTCGATTCCATACACACACACACACACACACACATGTGTATACGTATGTGTATGTATATATGTATGTATATATCCATTTGGGTGGGTGTGTGCCAGCTGAACCGCGGTGTGGCGCTATTGCACTGGCGCATGAAGGACCATGAAGGACATCCATCCCCTCGGTCCCTTCGAAGGTCCCTCTCATCACGGCCCCCACCGAGCAGATGTCACGAATTCGTTGGTGAAGATCGAAATTTGCGTAGAAGACAGACAACCGCCTCGATTGTCTGTCTAAACCGGCGGGCACGCTTAGACGGCGTTCGGACCAAGCACCACGATAGCGTCGTCCGACACGCTGCGGCACGTCGAAGAGCCGTTTTGTCACGCAGGCTGTGCGGCACGCGACCGCGGAACGACAGCGTGGCTACACTAAACGCCATTGCAGACGAATGTCATACGAAGTGTCATGTAAACGGTGCTGGCCTTCCTGACTAAACGATGCTGAGAAATAATAGTGATCATTTTTTTCAACGAGCAGTGATCAAGCGCAGCGTTTTTTTGTCGTCATCGTCAAGATGTGGATTCGATTGTCGCGAAGAGCTGCGTGAAGGCGTGTGCACCTTCACTAGCGTTAGTGTGAATCATTAATTTTCTAAGGAGTGACGACGAATCGTAGGGAAAACTATTCTCGAAGTGACTCCTAAATTCCGAGAAGTGGCGTGTCTTTTGGTAGAAATGCCACATCTTTAGAGTTTGTGTGTGTGTGTGTGTGTGTGTGTGTGTGTGTAAGGGTAACCGAACGGGCCGATTGTTTGTTTACCCACTTTCCATCCAATTCATACGAGCAGAAGTGAACGACCGAAGTGGTGATCATTGTCGCGACGAATTCGTCGGCCTTCAGGTCCCTCCTGCCGTCGACTAAATGTTGAATGCGCAACGGCGCAGTGGCTCTCTACCGGCGCAGCGACTGCGCTCGCATAACTGCTTCGGCCATACGAACACGCGTACGCCCGATCCGTCCATAGGACGGCGGCGGCGGCGGCGGCGGCGGCGTTGTTTAACAATTTTAAGAGGCTCACAAGGTAATCCGTCGCTTGTGGCGGACGCGTCGAGAAAGCGTACGCGGGTGAACAACTGGCGGTGGCACAACGTAAGAGCAGTAGTAGTAGTAGTAGTAGTAGTTGTATAGTTGCCTAACCGAAATGGCCAGCGCCTCTGTCGCGCGTCGTGGGGTGTACGCGCATAGATTTAGCTAAAAATAATCGTTTGCTAACAAAAGCATGAATGCATTTACTACAAAGGTACCTGTCTTTTTTGGGCCAGGACTGGGTGAGAGGGATCGTGTAGAAACTTTACGACGAGAACTTACGCCCGTTACGCAGATATTCATGATCTCGTACCTCTTCGAAGTTGTGGCTGCACCAGCAGGCACGCGCATTTCTCTGAGCGCAGACCGGAGAAGACGAGAAACAAGTGTTATTGCCTGAAACGAAACCTCGTATTTTTGCGGTCACTACTTTGTGCGCGTGACCCCAAAAGAAGACCACAAACCAATAGCAGCTCTTGCTTTAAGGATATCATCAAACGAGAATCGTTTCGCGCGCAAATTCAGTGCCGCACAAGATTTATTACAGAAGGTCAAATTTTCCGTCCTCTATCATCGTCAAGGAGAGATGTAACTCCATTCGTTATAACTTTGAAAAAAGTATGTTCTCTTTTATTTTTTTGCTATGGTACCAGCTCGTTCCATATCGGTCATCTTTTTTTGGCCATTTTTCAAAGACTCATCTCAAGCTTAGTGTAATCTTTTTTCACACACGACACTTTGTTGAAGCGGTGAAGTATTGAGAACATCTCTATGTTTTCGAAGCAGTTCCCTTTCCTACTTTTCCTTCCCTATCAATCGTCATCATCAATAGTCTAGACCTAACTTCACTTAATTTGGCGGATCGTTCACGAAAAAACAGTTCTTCACAAAAGCTGCTCGTCTGTTCGAACGAGCGGCCAACAACAACGACGACACCAACAACAACAGCAACAGCAACAACAACAACAGCAGGCCAAAAAGTTCCAAGTTTAGGACCGTCATGGGGGACCATGATTCAGCCTCTTCTCGCCTCGCAACAACATTAATTGCATGAGGCAATTTAGTATTCGTTTTTCTTCATAATTTCCGTGACCTCGACAAGTATAGGTCGACACTTCAAGACTGAGATTCGCATCGCCCTCAGCAGTCGGTCGGTCGGTCGGTCAGCGTCGTTTGGAAAATGCCGTTTTGCCATCGTTACGAACGGAGGCGACGGTGACAGATGCGGTTCGCGCGGTTTCTCGCGTCGTTCCGTTTGCGACGGCGCAATTCAACGCTGGCATCTACAAATAGTCGAAAGGAACCGCTGCCGCCGATGACACCACGACTCGATGCCGTCGGCGCGTCCGGAGACTTGGTCGATTTCGTGCCGTTAGTGTGCGTTCGCAAATCAGACGAGTGCCGACATGACAGGCCGTCAAATCAGAGAACTGCTCAGTTGCGCACGAACAGACGTCAACAAACAGATCAGCGACTCGATGAGCCACTTACGCGCGCACTGGACAATGCTGCTCGCGTTGGAGTTGGCGAGTGATTCTATTCAAAAATAATTATATGTAATGCTTTTTTCTATACACACACACACACACACAAATGTGCTTCATATATTCCACAAACATTCGCCGCCGCCGCTGTATTGCGGTCGGCGAGAGCAGTCGCCGTCCACTCATACGGCCGTTTCTGCCGTAAAGCAAAAAGCGGATTGGCTGTTTCGTTTTTTGTTGTTTTTTTTTTTTTTAAGCGAATAAGTCGATGAACAGCATTCCGGCGTTGACAGACAGCAGCGATCCGAAAAAACACTACCCGAAGGCGGGGGGGGGGGAACTCGCGCGCTTCGCTTCGGGTAGATCCAAATGCTCCCTGCGTTTCCTATGCGAGCACGCGCTAGCCATGATGGTAAGCTTGGCATTGTAAACCGCAGACCACGACCGGGAAACGAGGGACGTGAAGAATATTCTTGAGAGATAGGCCCCCAACCGCCGAAACGATGAAGTTCGCTAGCGGTGTTCAAGCCAGAAAGAAGAGGTGAAGAGAACCGGAGAGAGAGAGAGAGAGAGAGAGAGTGAAAGAGAAGATAGCAACAACAAAACAACTAAAAAGCACAACTACCACGGCTAACGGTGTACGGTGGCTGTAAGAACAACAAAACGCGTAGAAAAAAAACGCCAAAATAATGAAGAATTACAAGCCGGCTACTGACATTGGCAGGCAAATTTCGATTTTCTCCTCATCCTCAGGGGTTAAAAGGGAAAAAGAGAGCGATAGAGAGAGAGAGAGACTAGACTGCACTCGTGCCAATTTTACGCAGTGACGGTATTCGCTCCAGGTGGATGGGCAACAAACGAAGAAGGAAGCATTTCCGAAGGGGAAATAGCATTTTGCTGACTGGTGTTCGCCGTCGTCGAGTCGTACGCGTGCATGATGCAGTGTAGACAATGGTGCCGTAGCCGAGACGCGGACGAGAAGCGGCCTTTATGCGCTGCGCCGTCGACAATAACACACGACGCCGGCCGTAGAGCGAGCGCCATAGAGACCCCGCTTCTGTGCGGCGGCAAAACGATTGCGCGCGCGCGCCCACAGCGACGACGTCGTCGGCGCACGCGTCCGCGAACGCTGACGCGTGCGTGTGCCCGAAACCAGAAGCGGCACCTACGATAACGGCCGCCGAGGCTGAAGCCGAAGCTCCCCGCGGAGTTATTATATTTGAGGCGTTGTTATATTTCGAGGCGAGCAACAGCCGCGTTTCGCTGCTCCCCCCCCTGCTTCTGCCGCTGTTAATCCCGACCGTGTCTGGCGCATCGGCCTGAACGAGGCTTCGACGGACGACGCGCAACTACTCGTCTGCCCCGAACGCCGAACAACGTGCACAGCTGTAGCACAGTACAATTTCAGTGTCACATCGGTTTTCCGACTTCCACCAGAAATTGAGGAAAACCGAAAAAAAAAAACGGTCAATAGAGCATTTCATGAAGCCACGGAACGGCTCATTGAATAACTGTTGCGAGAAATGTTTCGCCCTCATTGATTAACAACAACAACAACAACAACGACGACGTTATAAACAATTATATTCTAGGTGCGCGTGTGTGTGTGTGTGTGCATATAAAATGGCTGCAAAATGTACTCAAAAACAACACTCGGTTCACACTCGGTTGACATCAACAGTTGCCACGAGCGCGAGAGAGAGACCGAGAGACGGGGGAACGGTGAAGACTGTTTATCTTCGCGTATGGCAAGCGCGTCGTGAGAGTTCCAGGCAAGCGCACGCTAGTCACTCAGAGACTACTCAGTTCCGGTGATGACATGCACACTCATAATGTGCTACGAATTACCGAGTCGACGTGAGTTCTCTTTCGGTACGGGGCCATGTCGATCTCATGTTGGCAGCCTCTGCTCGGAACGTGGCTAGGGCGAGCGGCACGATGGCAATTTTTGCAGCGGGATACGACAGTAATTGAATCTCTAGGGAGCCAGCCGTTGAGGGTGCACCCATACACGGTTCTCGAGCAGGCGACGACGACGACAACAATCTACCTATTTTTTTTTCTCACACGAACGCCAAACTACACAGCGCCTTGTGCAGTCGCCACGGGCAGAGTCGTCACGTCGAGCACTGTTCTGCCGTCAAATTGCAAACACCTTCGGGCCGGGAGGCAAATGGACGTGTGTCTGTTTGTCTGTCCGTCTGTCCTGTACTAGAAGGGTCAATCTTTATCGATCAGCATCTCTCCGGTTTCTGGGGGGACAGGTTTTTCTTGGCAACACCTTGTCAGGTGTCATTTTTTGTATTCTGCACCTGTTTCCTTCCAGTAGGTCACACGACACAACAGACAACTCGGCACTCAAACAAAAAGGCACCAGCAGCACTCTGTTGTCGTCGTCGTCGTCGTCGTCGTCGTTGTTGTTGGTCGATAACATTCTCGTGTAAACGGGCTGCAGCTCTTCGAGCTATAGCTGAAACGTGAGCTGAGTCCGAAACTGGCATGCCACCACCGTCTCTCGTCTTCTTAGCCACCCATGAGAGCATGTCGATTCCTTCGGTCGATTGGACTTGCTGAGAGGCCTTCCTTCGTCGTCTCTTACTCGGTCATGTCGTCCGCCGCACAATTCCAAGTTGTTCTACAGTAGACACACACACACACACACACACACACACACACACGGTTTCAGCTCGGCCAACTAGACAAGCACGCAGACAGACAAACCGACGCACGCACGCACGCACGCCTACATGCACAAGTGCTTGCAGAGACACTCGAAGCGTGATTTTATTCGCATGCCCTGTTGCGCACCAATAGGCCGCTTGTGATGTGTCACTTGCCTTGGCCTGCTATGGCCTGCCTTCGCGCTCCTGTCGATCTCGTTAGACATTTGGTTTTCCTTGTTTGTTATATATACCGAACGTACCCATTGGTGTCAATATAGCTAACAAGTGAACGAGGCTCAGTGCTCGTCTGGCCGTGGTGTGACAGTTGGCACGCAAGACTGTCAGCCGATTCGTTGACAAAATGAAGAAGAAGGTTGCGCTCGCAGGTTGAGTCCTACCTGAGTGGGGCACGATGAGCATCACTCATCCGAACCGAGAGGAGACCAGACGCTACGCCTGTACGGGCGCACAAAATCAAGGAACGGACCGTGGCTGTTCAGTTCGCCCGAGGTGTTTCGGTCGCTAGCGTCTAGATATTGTGGCCGCTTCGTTTATTGACGCGTTCAACTACTCCCGCGACAGGGGTGCCAAACAGGTGGAAACCCGTTCGCCAGTCGAAGCGATGAACGGCTGAGAGGACGGCATTATGGACGTCGTTTTGTGCGCAATTGCCTTTCTTAGATTGCGCGCCATTGCCGTACACTCTCGGCTTGGAGAGATCCGTTGCTGCCCTTCAGACGTTCCCGTTTGGAAGTTCCTGTGGACGTCTCTCTCTGTGGCGAATAGAAAATTCTACTTCACTTCATAGTCTGATCTAACCGTATTTAGTAGCGTCACAGTGGGTTCATCCCCCCTCATAACATCGCTCCACTTATGGGACGAAAACTATCGAACTTTTGACGAGAGAACGCCTCACCCGTGTTTTTCACGCTGTTAGACTGGCAGATAGAGAAACGAATGCTAATCCGGCCATGAGTGACCTACATGTATGTTTTGTTTGCGCAACGAAGCCTCAAAGCTAAGCATAGCTCATCGCAAACGCCAGCGAAAGGTTAATGACGAGAACCGTTCGTCGCCATCTGCGGCCATCCCGTTCAATATACGCATAAGCATAACATGCATAACTCATAAAAAGTGTCATGCGAACTGTGTAGAAGACGTAGCCCGAATGTCGTCGACTGGCAGAATTTTCGAAGTATGTCAGTGTTATTCGGCGGGTGATTGTTTTGTTTTGGCAGAACAATTTCGAACTAACGAGAGAAGTCGTCCAACGCGCCGCAGCACCACTTGATCTACGCGTGATCTAATTGTGTACAAACTATAGAAACTATCGATTACGGAATACGTTTTACCCTGGCAGGATCTTGTTCGTCTTGGCCGATGTGTCTGTAGAGATGCTCTGTTGAGAGGAAACTCTTCTATGGACTCCCCCGACTGGGTTTTCAGTCCATAGCGACATCGGCAACTGAGGAAGGTAACTCAATACGAGTTACCCTCGCTCTGTTACGCTTATTCAAATCGAATCAAGGCGGACTTGATTCCTGGATGGGTTTTTTTTTTCAGAAAGGGCAAATTTCGCCATCCTTTGTAAAGCCTCCGAAGGGACATTGTAGCAATCACTATGAGGAAGACTTCCTAGTAACGCTTCACGTGCGTCTATGTCGGAGGAACGAATTCACACGTCTAAAAAAAACAAAAAAGAAAAATTTTACACAGTAGAAATACGACTAAAGTGGCGAATCGCATGATAGCTAGCCAGACTATGGAGACAAAGCTGTCTGCTAAATGCGCTATACGGTCTAATAGTTAGTTTCTATACTACTGAACACGTTATTCAGGTTCTGTCCGTTCGTCGACAACTAAGATAGATAGGTGGGTCGTTCGGCCATTTTTAAGGCTACTGACATTTCGAAGGAAAACCCAGAGAGTCTGTGGGTTGTCATGTACGAGTGTAACGTTGACTTTTAGATCTCAGCAGCTACTTGCGTACACATTACGTTTCCATTGCCAGCATCCATGGCGAATTGGATCCATGTCCTGAAAATGCTGTTGTTCCATCTCATCATTCTGATTCATCATCCTGATTTTCGTCCACAAAAATGTCTGTTACTAATTATAATAGTCAGTAGCATCGCCGCACACATCGTCGTGGTCGGCCTGCATCGTGAGCCTAGACGCCCTTGGACGTGTCCTCTTCCAGTAGAAGAGTACTTTTCCTGTACTTCAGGTCCCTCGGTGTTTCCTCGCTTTCTTGCAGGATGTCGTAGAAAGGTTCCGCAATTTACGAGTTACCCAACACTCCCGGATTGCCACGGGAATCGCGTTCAGACCAGTCTGACGTCAAGACCAGCGTTCCGCCTACTGCATTTGCTGTTCTTCCTGTTCCATTGTCTCCTACCTTCAGACTATTAGGGGCATGTTATATTTTTATTGTGGCGTCCAATACTTAATCTGCTGCCTGCAAAAGAGGCTATTTCGTTTCTGTTGGAAACATCTGCTTGCAGCGCTGTTGCCAATTGTTCGTTAACTTTACCCTTTTCGATAAAGTCTCAAAATGAGTCTGCAGAGCCGGGGTACTTACTTCTCAGATGCGACGTCGTTGCCGACGAAACTGCTCTCCTGCGTGCCAGGCAGGAGCTCTTCGGCGTTCCGCTAAACCTCAATCGTTTGCCTCACTTCTCTGAATTCATAGGTCGTCTTCGATGATCGTACCGCAGGTAGCGAGTTGCGTAGCGGAGTTTTTTTTTTTTGGCGTTTTAATTGTACAGAAGCTTCGTTCAGAAGAGTTCAACCTATTGGGTTTCACTCACTAGGCAGCGAGCGGCTCAGCTGTCGCTATCTTAGGCCCTTCTGGCTCGTTTCGATCAAGTGCGGGCGTCTCCGAAGCGTAAATTTCGAATGGTTTCTCTTCCATTTGACATTTGACCCGTTCCGACATGACCTTGGGCCCACAAAATTGCCAACCTATCGTATTTTTCAGCTACTTTCACTCGATGTTCACAAATTACGATCGTAATTATTAAACGAAACAGGCAGGTATGAACTTAGCTCGGGAGTGCGCTCTCGCTGCGGTACCTAACAATATTTATGAACGAGTGCGGCGCCGATAGTTAAGTAATTCGTTCTTAGGTTAATTGCAATGGATAACTTAGTCATGATTACGAGTTTAGCTGTTTACATGCTACAGGAAGAGCGGACATTGCGCTGTGAGCTTACTCTCAGGTCCATTCTATGTTCGTGATAGTTGCTCGCTGTAAAATGGCAAATTTTAAGCATTACACCTGTGCAATTGCAAGCCGTGTACTCTTCGGCATACAGGGTCCGTTTGAAGTTCGAGGTTTTCCCCTTTCTTCGTATCGTACCACGCCAATTCAGCATCCTAAAAAAACTAGCGCTAAAATGCGCCGGTATGGAGATGCGACGAAGCAGACGTG
>MNPL01030739.1:1569-19416 GCA_002081605.1 Tropilaelaps mercedesae | reverse complement strand
CACACACACACACACACACACACACACACACACACACAGTCAGGACGTTGTTAGGCGCAGGTGAGACTGGCGGAGGTCGTTGCACGGGGACACAGCTTCACCAACACTTCGGCCCACTTCGTTAACGCTGCTCGATGCTGTTTCTTCGCGTGCACGAACCGCTCGCTAAAGAGAATGCTTCCGAAGGGGTCGACAGCCAACTGGCAAGAATGCGGCCAGAATGCGGTCAAGGTCCGGGGGGGCCACCTACCAAAGCCCAAGGCCCACCATAGAAGGCCGCGCCATGGCAACCTGTCACGCCACCGTCGTCGGCCAGCCTCCATTGTGAACGTGCCTTACGTTGTCTTGAGTGGACACCTGATCTTCTTTCGTTGTTGTTGTTGTCATCGTTGTTGTTGTTGTCGTTGTTGTTGCCGCCGCTTAACATCCTATGGCCGGCTATAGGTTGAGGGGGCATTGAGGTTGAGAGCAGCGCCAGTCCTAGTAGACATGCACGCACAGAGTTCCGTTCGTCTCTAGGGAGACTGCCGGATCTGGAGGGGAACTCGGATCAGTGTTCAGATTGAGTGGTCAGAGTCTGCTTTGCCCTGCACTGTCGACTCGACGTCTCGCTTGATGGTCGCGATCTTTCCGAGTCGGTCTTGGCGTCGAATCGTCGTCGAAATCAGCACACGCCATGGGTGTCGGCACTCTGAAGCCGCCTGAACGGCTCGATGGCCATGGCGGGGGGCTGACGTAGACTAGTTCACGCTTTTCTACGGGAGGCTCGATGGCCTCTGGGGTGCCTTGCGACCAGAGGAGAGACACGTGTGTAGCTGGCCGGGTACACGGACGGGTTCGATCCCCGCCGGTGCCCAACTACATCTGTATGGGGTCTGACGAAGCAGTGCCAAAAGTGCTACCGTGGACGTGAGATGTTGGCCGATGGTCAGCCCTAAACGAAAAAAAAACATCGACTGTGTCTAGCGTTTATGCAAATTTGATGGGAATCGATCTACGAGTATTTCTTCTATCTGAGGATTGACATGATGAATTCAACTCATGTTCGTTGGACGACTCAATTTTTGGACGACGGCAAGAATGCTGCGGAATGCTCCTGTGATGGTCCTCGCGCGGTTTTCAGAGGTCGAATCCTTTTAGGGCTCTTCTTTAGGGTGTTTAGGTGGCAGGAGTTTCTGGGGTCACCGAAGGGTGCGTCAGTATTCGATCGGAGAAGCCAACCGACCAGGTTTGAGTGCCTCCTGGAACGGTTGTCCCTTTCCCTGGTGCTTCTTCGCTAGCTTCTCCGACTTTCAGGAGTCCCGTCACTCCGTGTCCTATCTAAGGACGGACGACGAGGTCGCGCTAGAATACGCGCAGGTTTGTGCCGGGCCGAACGCACAGGAGCTCGTTAGTTGCCCTCCTGGGAGCAAGTTCATTCCCAGTAGCAACCATTCCCAGTAGAAACACTAGCAAACAATCGAATAGCGAATTGAGTCGTTCGCCATGTTGAG
Organism: Tropilaelaps mercedesae; assembly: GCA_002081605.1. Lineage (NCBI taxonomy): Eukaryota > Metazoa > Arthropoda > Arachnida > Mesostigmata > Laelapidae > Tropilaelaps > Tropilaelaps mercedesae. Next base: position 17,923 of record MNPL01030739.1, on the reverse strand, counting down.
ATAGACGACCCTCAAACGCGGCTGTCCGCTGTTGCATCCTGAATAGGATTTCGTTTGGCTGCGGTGAGCCGTATCTGATCGATGCTCGATGTTGACTCTTGCGCTGTCGCTGAAAGATCGCAGGCACCGAAACGACCTGACGCGCGTGTATTTTCCAGTGACGAGCTGCCTTAGGATAGGTGTTAGGGTTGCTAGACGAGGGTCATTGGCACGAGTGAGTCGAACGAATCGACTGACTGTGACGTGTTCAACGTGCGGAACCACGTCGAGCTGCCATATGAGAGGACACGCAGTCCTGGCGACGCGTTGACGAAGCCAGCGACTGATTCAGCGACTTCGGTTTGGTCCGAACGACGCGAACGACGACCACTCGACCGTGGCTAACGAAAAGCCACGACAGTGGGGTACTCATGGAAACGAGAAAAAAATTAATCGAACACGAAGCTGAGTAGAAGATCCCTCTGCACGGGACGCCGAGGCATGCGTAACCGCCCGAAGGCGTCTCCGGGAACATAAACACCCAAGAAACAAAAAAAACACCGCTTTATTGAACAGTCCTCTGGCTCCTCCTACCCTGCAGACGGCGCTTTATTTCCTTCACGAGACTGCAAAACAACGAAAAGGAGAGACAGGACGCCCACGGGAGAGGAGTAAGGCGCCCGACAAAACGTGCGCTTTTCCACTTGAAAGGGCCGCCATAGTTCTTCCTTTGTCTTCAAACGACGGAACCTAACGGGGATCAATTCCTGTCGGTAGTTGTGATTCGTCAGCCGTTTTATCACCAGCAGCGGCTGGGTGGGCATTGTCAGAGAGTCAAGCGGGGCTCGGGGCCAAGCGGAGTCCACCTGGGCGCCACCGCCTGGACACCATCCCGACGGTGGACGTCAAGGACGTGTCGAGTGGACGGACAACTCAATACTCGTCGCGTGACTGCTGTTGGATGACGCGTCTATCACCGGCGTTGAAGATGGTCATGAGATGCTCGGTCCAAGATGACGCTAACCCGTTCTTGCCCGGGGCTTTGGCACTTGCCAGCCACACGGGTAGAGAAGGCAGACGTGGGGGCAAACGTGAACAGGTTCACATTGCCCCTCAATAAGCTATGCTTGCCATGGCGGTGGGTACGTGTAGTTGTCGGGGCATGCGTGTACCGCAGTGTAGCGGTGGCACAAACGACTTTCTTGGGAATGCTTCGGGGGTTACCCCTTGTGCTTCAGCTGCGGGACTTTTGTACCGCTCGGCTGATGTCCGGGACGGCACGAGACGCCGCCATCATCTCGGGGGCGTTGGCGCTTCGACAGGGATGAGTACGGCTACATTTGGCCGCTTTGGGGGCACAACTCCGTTCGGCCCACAGAGCAGACCCCCGAGCGGAGGAGAAGGACTGGCTGGAGCCCTTCCATATGCGGAAGTCGCTTGCCAAACCAAGAGCCATTGTCGAGGCCGAACACTAGACGGACAAAGGGAAAGGTCGATGACTCTGTAAAACGTCAAACGACGCAGCGCTTTAAGCACACAACGCGCCATTAGACGTCCACTCATGAGAGACGTTATCTGTACGAGGGTGATGTTGCTCCAATAGTCGCGCTAGTAGGCTTCGCGACGCGCAATGATGGCGCACTTCACGCGTGGAAAATGTTTCCTGGCTAGCGCCCGCGTTGTACTGTGGCGAGCAAGAACGAGCTGGAGAAGAAGAAAAAAAAAAAACAGGAAACACTGCTACGCTCTTGAAAATGGAATAGTTCGTTTGTCTGGCCTTTGGCAGGGTCATGTTAGGTCGTGACCCCGTTGACCGAGACGGTTCTGTTCTAGAAGGGCGGCTTTACTACTGGCTGCTATTTATTCGTTCTGACGAGTCGACACGGCGGAATTAATTACTCCACTATTTCTGGGAAGGACAAGTTCCTGCCTGGCGTCGGACTAGCGGTGAAATTGAGAATGGTCGACTCGAGCAGTGTTACAAGATACTCTGTCGTCTGAAGTTAACGATATCGTCAGATTGGACAGATGTCTTCATGTTCTACGTTGTCCTGTTCAATATGAGAGAGTTTCGTTACATTCGGGGGTAACGTCTTCACAAAGAAGGCGGTTGCTGCCCGAGGAAGCGGTGGCCTTCGCGTATCTCGCATTTACGGTTAATCGGGTTTCTTACGTTTTTCGTGGCACTGAATGTCTATTTCAGATTGTTCATCCGAAGTCAGACGAACAGCGGGAACTGCTCGCGCTGGCGGTCAAGAACATCCTCCTTTTCCGTTCGCTGGACGCCTCGCAAATGCAAGAGGTACGTAGCCGCTTCGCTAAGGTGACTTTTAACGTTTTTCCGCTCCCTGCAATTGCCTGCGCCGTGAAGCTCCATTTCGAATCAATGGACCCACCGCCCGCGTCCACGAGGCACTGGACGCACCGCGTCGGTCAACAATTTCGTAGCGTTGCGTGAAAAAAAAAAACCAGATATGATCGTTAGTTCGTCATCGTAAGTGGCTACTGAGTCGCCGAACAGAGACAGGCAGTTGGGGCCGGTCCATAGGTAGAGCACAAGAAAATAATGATAGTGTTGCTGATACAGGGTTTTTTCTCGTTGTTCTGGTGTTTGTGTTGCGTCTTTGTTGTTGATCAGGTGCTTGACGCCATGTTTGAGCGGAAGGTCGGTCCGAACGAGATCGTCATCCAGCAGGGAGACGACGGCGACAATTTCTACGTCATCCAGAGGTAAATAAACGATTCTGGCGAATGCGTTTAGGGGGATGTTGGGATTCGGCGTGTGACGCTGTGATATGTCAAGTGTGACCCTCGCTACAAGGTTTGCTAAACGGGAATTCGGAATTCGTGGTCACTCGTGAATGCTAGCCGAAGTGAGTCCCGGTCCGCGTGTTGCTTGATGGACCCTCAGAACGTTGGAGCTTGACATGAGATGTCACCGATGCGATGTTTTCTTCATGGACAATCAATATATCGGCACTTGTCGACGTGTGCATTTACGCGAGCCCTTTATTTCACCCCGAATTGTCCAAGTGTTCCTCGACGGTGTTAAAAGCCACTACGAAGCTGCGAATGAGCGATTCAAGTTCACCGGGAGTCTCCAAGAAAGGAGTAATGATCAAGCAACAATTAAGGGTTGCCTTCAGAGACTTCAGAGAACTCTTTCTGATGGCCAGCCGCCCAGTGGCAAGTATTGACCCCTGGTGGAAGCATGGCCGATTCTCACCGTTCTCTCTAGCTAGGAACATTCGTATAGCAAAACTAAGTGTATTTGCTAAGCATATAAATAGCGGACAAGTAAGCATTTCTAAGGCGCACGATCGACCCTACAGAAGTAATTGTCCGCTCTCGATACTGTGAGAACAACGCTAAAAATTCTCTTCGAGTGGTAAGCGTAGCTCGAGTCCTTCGCTATTTGGCCACTCCACCTGAGAGTATAGAAGAGGGACAACTGTACTCGTCCCGCTGTGCGCGTTTTTTGCTGAGTAGGAAAAATGTCATTTGCAGTGAGGGTCTCCTAAGAAAAGATGAAAAATTTCGTTACACATTTGACGAATTGGCCGACAAGCGGCTTCACGAAAAGAACGCGGGAGTCTCTGCTAAAGAAGTGGGACCAGGGGTTGATGGGCTGGCTGGGTCGATGTTTGAAATGTTGTTGGGTGCTGAAAAAATGCTGAGAAACGTTGTCTTCTAAGACTGCTCGTCTCAAAAGAGTTGGAAGTCACTATCTGAGAGAATAAAGTTTTTGAGGAACATATACAACTTCATTAGAATAGCCGGATATCCGTAAACAAATGCGACACTACATTTCTCGCGTATGATTATTTGAGGGTGTTAGAAACCTGCTATTTCGCCGTTACTCAAAGTTAGAAATTCTGTGTTTTTCGAATCACATGCATGTTTTTTAACATCACAGATAATATAATTAGCATTTCATGTACACTCTATTTATCGTACACGATTTATCAGTCAATCGTTGGGGTAACATGTAAGCGGTGTGCCTTCTCACTGGGCCTAACAAACAACCTGAAAGAGCTGCAAACCTCGGGTAGCTTTTACGATCCATTTTTTCCGTAGTGAACGAAAGTTAACTGGACGTTTATTAGACCCCCTTATTATATGTGTTGTTCGCTCTTTTGGCTTCCTGGACTGCGGTCAGTTGACTACTACTACTGCTACTAAGCACGGCCAGGAATTCCCTAGTTCGCATGACGGTAGGCCTCTCTGTTGGAACTGATGCCAAACTTACGTATGCCGTCAACTTAAGTGCGGTTTATGACTATAAAGTCAACACAGCAGATCCACTCGCTCGCCTGCAGGAGGGCCCTTCTCTTTCTCACTTCTAGAGCACCTCAGATTAGCGAGAGAATGCGATGTGATTAGCCCAGATTACCGGAACAGCTGTCAAATAGATGGTGGCGTACGTTCGCCATTTTAAATTCATTGTTCTAGTTTCTAACCCAAGTGGCCGAGAGACCCAGCTTTCGAGATATATATATATATATATAGCTTTTCTACAAGGCAAATGTTATTGGAGCATTATGTTTTGTTGTGGAAAAAAATAAATAGATGAAGAATAAAAATAGAGACAAGTGCACAAAGCCCTCCTGATGCTTAGCCAGCGGCCAGGTTAACCTTATTGTGACGTCTTGCGAGGCGTCAGCTGTTTGTTTACTGATTGTTTAGTATTTCTTCATGGATAGATTCATCTATCCTTTATTTATTCAAGTCGCTGTTGACTCAGATTGAACTGCTATCGATGTTCGCCACCCGCTCACTTGGGCCATGCTGTTATTTAGATCTACTTTGTCAGTCGACTATCTACACGTTGAAGTGTTTTAAAAAAAAAAACTCTACGATAAAAAAGCTACCTGGCCTGTTCTGTGGAGCGCCTATAGCCAAGAATGCGTTTCTACTTTGGAACTAGAAAAACGGCCTAAAATGCCAGAGAGATCAACGAGGCTGGTATAAGGGTCATTCGTATAGTGGGATCTTTCAGTAGACGGAATTCGTGCACTGTTATCCGATTTACAAGCATTGAAACAGCACCAGTATCTACTTATTCACCTGGTTTACCACCAAGAGACTTGTCAGCTAGTGGTCCTGATACGTCCTGAACGTTTTTGCTCGAAGATCAGCTCTCATATTAGCGCTTTAGCGGACTGACAATAAGGCCAAACCGCCCTTGAATTGACTTAGCAGACCTAACCGAATGATATTCACTCAGATATCCTCAGCATTTGTCCTCATTTAGATGAACCAGCATTGCAGAAGACCTTGAGTCCAGCCCACGGCAAGGCCCGACCTAACGTACGGCGGGGACCAATAGTTGCTCACCGTATTTGCGTTTTTCTTCCCACGACAAAATACCATGTCCGGGAAGTCTATGCGTTTCGCCATGTAAAAATCTGCCTTATAAGCGTAGGTGCCCGGTCGTCGCATGCAGATTTCGGCCAACTCGGAGAATAGTTTGGAGTCGAGTGTAGAAGGCTGACCTCACCGGCCTTTCCCGACAAGTTGGAAGGAAGTTAAATACCTGCGTTTTCCGGTCGGTTTCGAGGAAAGAGGCTCTCTGGTTTTGCAAACGTTCTCTAGGAGGCTAGCGTTAAGGAGTTACTGCTAGAAGTCTGCGCTGCTCCGATGCAGGGAAGCAGGCAGGATTCCAGCACTGGCTCGCCGACAAGACAGGTGGAGTTTTTACGTTGAATAAACAGATGCGCCGGGCCGGGCTCCATCTTAGTTCCTATGCACGGGCGTCACGACGAGTTTAAAGAGAAAAGGGAACGGAATGAGTAAGGCTTTCTAGAGGTGGAATGGAAACAAATCCGTGTGCATATCTAAGCAGCGTATCGCGAAAACAAATAGACGAGTTAAGGAGTCGGGAGGCGTGGTTACCCTCAATCGATCAGATGGGCAGCGAAGCGTACGTTCGGCTTCGCTTCGTGAAGAAAAATTCGTTACTTTCCGGTCGGAGAAGACGGCCCTGTCCCCCTTTTTGCCGCGTTTATGAGGAACATAATTATCGAAGTTATTTGGCTGAGGCTCTTTCGACACCATTTGGGTATCCGGCTTGCAAACGAGTGCATGGCATCTAGGCGTCGTCTGCTTTTGTTGTTCATGGTTTCATGGCTACCATTTCATCCGCCAATGCACAAAACATGGAAGAGTGGGAGAGACGAGAAGTTTTAGCGAATGGCACTGGAATAAGGGACTTTACGATGCATGTGGTTGCGCTTGCGTACTGATGGTAACATCACAACAAAGTGGCCTCAATGCCCTTCCATGTGTCAAACATTGCCCTTTCCCCGCCCCGGGGACTTCTGGTTGGATTTAGATACGGCGAACAAAACGGCTGTACAGGCGAGTAAACCATACTTTTGAGCGTTTGCTGGTATCCATCGGGACATTATCTTGTTAAAAAACAAGTGGAAGTCAGCGAAACCAACTCATAAACAGGAGCATCTGGTTGCCTATAACTTGGTGGTACTTATTGTCGCTAAGCATAGGCAACTTCATCATCGTGATAGGTACTTTTCACTATAATTTTTTTAAGCGGAACTTTGGAAAGAATACGAGAGGGAGTGAGGGCTAGGGAGAAGAGGGAGAGAGAAAGAAAGTGCTACTTTGGCGATTTGTGGCCGAAATTTGCAAACTTTGCAAATATCTTTGGGTTTTCTAATAAGGGCAAGGGGCGAATTTGTGGCCGAAATTTGCAAACTTTGCAAATATTTTTGGGTTTTCCAATAAGGGCAAGGGGCGAATTTGTGGCCGAAATTTGCAAACTTTGCAAATATCTTTGGGTTTTCTAATAAAGGCAAAAACACACGTGAATGTCTTAGTCTGTTGAAACAGTCTGGCTAACGGAACCGAACAGCAGTACTTCGAAAAATAAAAAGGCTTACGAGTATCGCACAGATCGCACAGCGTTGTTAGATTAACACTGATAGATGAAGCCAGTCCGTACTCACTAGACTAAAATACGCCATATGGGTTGTGTAACTTGCATGGTTAATCCCACATAAAAAATTGAATTTTGTAGCTTAGTCACCAACAGGGCATTCGCGGGGTAATTGACTCCCTCAAGAGAACAACCAAAGAACTTAAAGTAACCTCCGCCTTGCGTAAAGTTAGCTAAAGAAGCGAAGAGTTCTAATGACATGTCGAACTAGTCCAGTTCGCTTTGTTAGGGTAACCGATATTAGCAATTTTATGACAGCAGCTTTTCTCAGTGGACAATGGCGAATTCTAGCTAAAGGCAAACCAGCTTGCAAGTTTCTGACCTTAGTGAAAATGAACGTTTGGCAAACCTCTTCATTCGTTCCGCATTGTCAGTCCCTCGTCGACAATGGCTTGAGCATGCTCCCGGCCACTGTATAGGCGGCTTCTACTATGGCGTGTTTTGTCACTGTAGTCGGTGTGGCCGCAATCGACAGTTCTATAGGAACAAGTGGCCGAAAAAAAAACATGCCATGACGGCCTCGTCGGGGACGCGGCGTTTGCGGGGCCTGAGTTATCGAGTCTGGACGGTACTAGTCGACATGCTAAGGGGATTACTACATTATTAAGGGCCGATGGAGATCCCGTTGTCTTCAAAAGGCTCGTTTGAGCACAGAGAGCCACCGCGATAAAATCAAGAGATGGACTTGTTTGCAGCGATGCTGTAAATACCGTTCCAGCCAAGGGACGACGCTAAGGTTCGCGTCGAATGTGAGAAAAAAGTAACGATGATTTCTGCACTAGCATTGACTGTTGTATGGGTGATACTCGAATATTAGTCGGCCTAGACTTGTTGGTAATTAGAGAACAACAGGCGAGAAGTATAAAACGACTCTATAGTTCAGGTGACGAGACTAATGGCTCCTGCGTACACTTTTGGATATAGCAGAATGCCGTACACTGAGAACTTAGGTGAGGTTTCGTTACTAGCGTATAGAAAAACAGTCATTCGGAAGCTGTAGTGATACTCTAATACAGCTCTGACATGGTTCCTAGGGTATCGAAGTAATGTCTTACCGGCTACCGAACCTAGGGGTGGGGGAAACACGGGGTTTTAGTGGGTTTGTAAGTCCTACACTAGTCACTGAATGGTTGCAGTGACGTCCTAGTGCCATCAGCATTACCCGAAACCCCCATAAAAAAAAAAAAAAAAAGCTCTGACATGGTGCTGAGGGCTGGAGTCAGGCTTTCCTTGAGACTCGTAAAACGAAACGCTTTTCCTTTGGTCAACATCTGGCTCGGATGAATGCCTAACGTGTGCTCCTGACATTCGACCACAAATATATTTGATACGCAGATCCAATAATATCTCAGCCGACGTTAGATGAAATTGCTTAGCTATTTAAATTTAATCGTACGAGGCTCCGAAATTTGACGAAATTCGCTTCCAGTGTCCTAAGCGAAATGCTTTTCGTTAGTATCGTTAATCTTAGACGTTGCTTAAACGCTGTTAATATTTGAGGATTTTTCAAGGTAGAGTTTCTTCCATGTGAGCGACTACGTTGATAGATAAGCGAATTCGATTTCCGAGGACAGCTCAGGTAATCCTCAGTTTCAATGGCACGGAGGAGGATGAACTCCCCGCGCGAAATCAATTGCCAAGTCGTGATACGCGCCAGGACGTCTAAATATGACGTTGATATCCAGCCAACTGGGGTTGAACCCACTATCTACCCCATCGTCGAGACATACTGTGAGAAAAGGCCTGAGATATTATCGGCTGCTGGATGGTCGCTCAGGGCGAACTCTAAGCTTCGTTGAAACTGCTTAATGTTCGCTTATTTTTTTCGTTTGGGTTTATCCTGGCTACTCGGTTCGCAACGTGACGCCATTTAGGCGACTCTTCCGAGCCATCATCCACTTGAGTGTGAATAAAATCTGCTGTCAAACCGTCGGCTTGTTGCTACCCATGTTACGTGCATCTCTTTCGACCAGGTCGGGCCCGTTAGGGAAATTTAGGAGAACAAAAACGACCCATGCGCCCATGGGGGCTTGGTGTGCTATGAGACGAAGTATTGCGACTCTCGGATTGCCTCGAGAAGGGTCCATTTCATCAGTTTCCTTCTATTTACTTTTTGCGTGCCCGCGTATGCGCAGTCCGAGCTTAACTTAAAGGAAGCAGCCAGCCATAGGTTATCACAGATTTAACCACCGCGGATCGTGGAAGAGTTCGTACCCGTAAGGCCGTGCGTTCGGCTTCTGCAACACCTTACTTCTTTAACGACGATTTTCTGACAGGGACTCGGAGAAGTTGACAAAACAAAATAACTGCATGAGGTCCACGTCATCGGAAACGCGGGATACGGCTTTTGTCTGCCCATGTCCATTCTATCGACTCGCTGTGTTGTCCTAGAGATGGGAGCGCACGTAACAAATGTTATATCTGTTTCGGCAAATGGAAAATTAAAACTTTGAGGAACGACCTTCTGTACCCAGGCTTGATTTAATTTCAATATTCCCCTGGGGCGCAGCGATTTTTCAATTTCATCACCGTATTATTCATATTGTGCTATGCTCGACACGCGGTTCAATCCACGGACTGATTTCCATCTCAGCGTCGCATTATGCGAGCTGAGTTGAGAGTCTTTTACCCATCGATCCATCCATCACACGGATGAAAGGCTAGCGCTACTAGTCGGAATGATAAATCGAAATATGTACGAAGTAGATGGACGTCCTCGTAGGTGAGCATAAATCTCTCAATATCATGCGCTAAAGCTGTACGCGCATCCGGCCCGGTGCGCTGCTAGATGCTTTTCCAATGTCGACGGCAGACAAGACGTGTTGAAGGTTCAGAGAAAACATCACTGTCTGATAGACATCAAGCGAGAATAGAGCCGCTGACCAGCTGTGACACCCGTAACAACACAATAGCAATGCTCGGTGCATAACTTGGACATGTGCCAGACGGCAATAATTTCAGTGAATGTTGTTTCAGTGATACTAGTGCAACTAGAGAGTCGTCGCACAGGCCGCCGACAGTAGTAGAAACGTGCATCAAATTAATACATCATGCTGACAATAACAATGATAGCGAGCCATACACGATATCAAACACATCATGTAATATATATATACAATAGAGCGCTATAATAGTCACTAGTTTACTAGGATTGAGCTTTTTTTGAAGGTGTGAATAAAGTAGCACTAAACATTTCTTTATTCGAGGTCTCAGCGTTTTAGCTGTGTCAGTGTAACGCGATATGCTCGCGACGTATAACCGCGTTGTGCATCGTTGTAACTAGGACGTTTGAATTCTTCTGTATCTTCAGTGGCGTGTACAATATCTTCGTGAAGAACTCCGGCACAGGCGAGAATCTTAACGTCGGCAAGTACGATAGCCAGGGGTCGTTTGGCGAACTGGCTCTGCTCTACAACCAACCGAGAGCAGCCACTATCCAGGCCATGACCGAGGGATCGCTTTGGGCTATGGTAAGTTGCTGCAGACCCGACTCGTTCTGTGACGCAGTGGCGAGATAGGTTAGAAATCAGCCCGAAGAAACCACCACCCTAACTCAGAGACGAGAACAACGGAATTGCACAATTGCAAACAAGCCGAACAGACGTAAGAGAAACGCATTCAGCGCTTAGAATAATTTAGATAGTGTCCACGATAACCAGTGAACGATTTCTGCTTTCGTCGATTCGGTGATACACAAGTCGGCTAAGCTGGGTCTGCCTTAGAATAGATAAAAATCCAATGGATTTTACTATCACTCAATTACGGCGCCGCCAGAGATTAACCCAGCTGATTGGATGTTTACGCTGGTCGGCAAGGCTCGCTGGAAGGCAAAGATTGACATATCGGAGTACGTTAGCGACGTTCGACCTCACCCGTTCGATAGCGATCAGATATGATCACAGCGGCGTTCGAAGTTATGCGGAAACAGTTCTGCACGTTCAGGACGGGAAAGAAAACAACGACCCAGGGGAATGTTGACGCAAAGCGCAAGCAAATAGCTTCGGGGGATAACACGATCGTTTCGCGCGAATACTCTCACACCAAACCAATAAATCGACACGCGGGGAAAACTTGTCTGTGTGTGGGGCTAAATGTCGTATCGCCTAAATCAAATGGCTCAGCGATTTGTAAAACAATGTCCGAATGCAGCTTTCTTAGGTGGACCAACCGCTGCTGACTAGCCTGTTCGTCACAGAGTAATTGCAGCAGCAAAATTAGCAGTTTATTCAGCTTTCCGGCTATTTGATTTGCAGTGCCGTTGAGCGCGTTGATCCTATTCCCCTGATGCTCTCGATTGGCCTATACAATTGCGTTAAGGACAATTTTATTGATTTTTCATATTTGTGTTTCCCGGTATTCTGTGGGGCAACCGGTATAGAACTGCGTGTTGAACGTGTATTGCCTGCAAATTTGCTTTGCCGGCCGCTCAATTGGCGGAACGTCATCAGAAAGAAATAGTGTGAATGCCATGGCGCTGCATTAAAGCAGTTTATTTGTGAAAAATGTATTTTATATTAAAATATAAATTTTAAGTATATAAATGAATAATACTCAATAATGTATGTATAAATTAAAATACAAACGTAAATTTATATCTTTGTAAAATTGCGAAAAAAAGAGTAACTGTGCGCCGATTTAATTTACGTTGTGGCATTTTGCTTGCCTCCGCTGATCATCTCTCTTGAAAACGTACTATAAAAAAATTCAAACCTCGTTTAGCATGAACCCAACTCGAATGATGGGTGAGAAGTCATAAAATTGTGTCCTTAATGTGAAGGATAGTGATATAATACGTTGAGTATTATTACGTAAACTAAACATTGTTAACTGTGTATATGTGATCGCACATTTGATCATTCGAACAGCCCGTCCAACAGACATTGAACAAGCACACATTCTGAACGCGAACTGTCGAACTCCAAGAACATACAACGTTAACTAAAAAACGCGCTCTGTTCGCATTGATGCGACGCTGTCTTTGTGCGCTTCGAGGGAAGACGGACTTCAGTGATCCGCATTAATCCGAGATAGTTGCGCAGGTATAGCCGCCGGCATCAGTGCAGCCAAAGACGTAGTCATTGTCGTAGTGATTTTTCCTCTATGATGCGCTTCGCTGCCCGTGGGAACGCATCCTAAGAAGTTTCAGAGGTTGCAGGCTCCATTCAGATAGAACGGCAGCTCTCGGAGCTGCACAAACGGTAGCTAGCAGGACTCGTAGATACGGGCACTTTTGACGCGCAACGAATGACGGCGCCTATTAGTACGGAAAAAAGCCGAGAAAAGCCGCGATTCAGTCAGATTCTGTTATAGCAAGATGTGAATCAATCATTCCGAACTGACGTTGACGCAAATTCAGTCAAAGTGCGATTGTAGCGTGTACGGTCTGTTAGGAATCTTGCTCCACACAGTTGATACGAAACGATATTCAGTTGTTTTATTAACAAATGGCTGGAAAATTATAATTTGTCGACTGCATTTGTTGTTACGTGACTTTCACGCGAAAACCACAAGCAACTTTGAAATCTTTCAAAATACCACCGGAATTTCCACTAGACAATCGAGCCATGTTTCGAAAATCCCCGTAAATTTTTCATGGCCAACTTCATTGATAACCCGCCTGCAAGACTCTTCGGTCTTCAGTAGGGCTATTGCGAAACTCATTGAGTGTACAACGGACAATATACTTCTCAAGAGCGGAATGAGGGAAGGATTTGCAGAGTGGCAGTGCTGTAAGGTGTGGGTTATTTTGGGTTACAGGACGTCGCCAACGAGAGGATCTAATGAGCAACTCCAATCCCCAGCGAGCCATGGCGACAGCTTCTATCCCAGATGAGAGCCGGGGCTTCTCCTCTTTGAGAGCGAACGTTGTACGCTTAATACCGGCGTACGGAGACGTCGTATAGAGGACACCTTCTGCGAAGTCGTATTGGAAATGCTATTGTAGTGCTAGGTAGTTGGCCGCTTGTACCCCGTTCGGTCTATCTATTCCGAATTCTTGTAGCGAAATAAAAAATGACGGAACGCACTTAGCATCCCATTATTCTGTATTAGCCGCTCGGTAGTCAATAACTTAGCTGCACCCTCTAGTAATAAAAGTAGAGCGGAAGAGGAGAGAAAGAGGAGAGAAATTAGTTCAAAAACGTATATTGCCGCTATTGCATTAGCAGAGGCCCGCCTATAGATGCTTTGTTCTCGTCCCACCTCGATGCTAATACGGAGTAAGGTCAAGCCACAGTCACACACTTTTGTAAGATTAGCATAGGAAGCAGACTGCGGGCGCCACGAGCGACCTTGGCATAGGACCTCCATGCCTTTATCTTGAGGGCAACTCACTCGTCGTCCATAACATTCAGATAATTCGTTTAGGATGGACATTCTGTGAGGTGAATTTCTCTCCATAGTTATTCACGACGAAAGGAGCTTGTGATGACGCTGCGGAAGAAAGCCAAATTTCGTTTGCGGCAGTTTGACATTTTTCGAACCACCAGAATAAGCAGACATACACGCTCGCACATCTCATGGAACATCGATTATTTGTAGAGTGGTACTAGAGTGTGATCATTTTAAAGCATTGACTATCGGTCCAATGACACTATACTGGTCGTGATCGGCTAGAGAACAAAAAAAAAAAACAGACTACGATGGTAAATATTAATGTTCAGTTAGCATAACGACTATTTAGGCTTGTTTGCGTGGATCAGTTATGCTGTGGTCTATCTATAGCTCAAGAAACGTCCCCATTACAGTGAGACAAAATAGCAGATTGGGTGGTCAAGATAAGAGTAATCCCGGACGTTATTCGCCATTCGGCGTGTTTACGAATTTGTATTTGCTCAGCATGTCAAGTGAGTCCAATATTAATACATAAACCAGTTGTAATGAACAACCTGTGCCCTAAGCGCCGCTGCCGATGCTTGTGTTAACGTCATTTTGGCCCACTCATGAAGGACACAAATGTCAGGGGCCTAAAAAATGCAATGAATAGCGTTGCCTACCTCAACGGAAGTATCATGAGGACCTTCAAATTGGAAAAAACGTTATTGAGTACCCATGCAAGTTCTGTACAATTATCAACTCGTACTGTATTCTACCAACGGGCCCATTCCTCTGCCTGATTTAGCCATAGGGATGGAATATGTAGCAGACGAAATCTTCTACTTTGTATCATCTCGTCCTGCAAGCGACGCTTGCAGCCGCTTTGTAAATTCACGCCTTCGGCGAGTCGATTCAATTCTCTAGCTAGGCAGTCAGTCACGCTTCGCCAATTTTTCGAAAGCGTCACTCGTCCGCCCCCAGGCGAGACTATCGATCTCTCCATACTAAGGCCGCGCAACAGTCACGTAGCCGAGGATTTAGCATCGAGAATGTGATATATAGGCGAACAGGATAACGTATAGCATTTCGCTATGCAGCTAGCGCCAGGCTAAACATATTCCAATACATGTGTTTCTTATTTCTCTCTGTCGGACTGTCGTCGTTTGACGGCCAGAACTGTCGGCTTGATATGCAACTGCAGGATGGTACTTCAAGTGGCGTCTTCGTCAAGGGGCACGGATTTTTGTGAAAAGGCTATATCTATACGCTAGTTGTCTGTGTGGCTTTGGGATGGATTCTGTGTTCTGGTTGAAGATGTCCTCACGCTTTATGCCAGGAAGAGGTCAGTAGGCTGTTATACGGCGGTGAGGATGCGCACCTGATCATTTGTCTTTGCATTAACCTTGTAGATGGTGCAATCCTGTCTTAAATCAGTAGTACTCTAAGAGAAATTTAAACAGTAAAAACAATTATACAAAATTTTAAAGATTCAAAAAAAAAAAAAATTTAAACAGTAAAAAAATCAAGTGACATCAAATCGCAGGATTTTAAAGGCCAGCGAAAACCTCTCAGTTTCATTTATACAGGCTTACGCGTCTGGAGAGTAAAAGCGGAGCTATTTACCGGCTGGTTAGAACATGGCGCCATTATGTCAAGTTCAGGCATCACTCATTCCCAATTGCAAACTTCATTCTGGCTCAAGAGATATCGTTGCAAATGGGATATAGCCTGAGGAACTCATATCGATACTTTTTAAACGTACAAAAAAATAATCGAAGAGAAAATCGTTTTAACTCGTAATCATTTAAAAGTGCATAGTTTAGCGCCGTTTAGTGAAGATCCTAGTTGGTTACTGCATGATAAAGTTCCGAGGATCTTTATGGTGCTTAATGCAATGCAGGCTTGCAGTCCAAATAGATCTACCCGAGCAAATCTGCAGAGCTCTGAATAGCTCAATATTCGGTTTCTCAAAATGAATATTGGAAAATTTTTTGCTAAACTTCTGTCAGACAGGATACCTCCTACAGAAAGGCTCAGTTTCCCTCAATATCTCAACCACCTGTCACAAATTCTACTGCACTACTGGATGAATAAAATATTCACAAGCGTAATGGACTCTACGGCGTCCCTCCTAATATTCAACCATTTTCGAGATATCAAAACGCAACAGACGCAGCCTGAACATGCTCTGTGCGCACTTTTACATCTAAAAAACGAATTACCCTCCAATCGTTTTTGTTGGAAGCCATCGAAGACATCTTTGCCTTTGCTAAGAAGAAATGGGCCGACTTTTTAGGGCAGTGGGGACTGCGCTGCTCTCGTATTCAGGATAACCATTTAACAAAAAAAAGGTGAACTGTAACATTGACGTTACCGAACCCGAGGTGAGCCGATATCCCTAATTAGTGGACCGTCGTGCTCAATCAGGATCTATTCCTGCCATCGAGGGAGCCTACTTTAAGGACGTTCCTCTGGCGAGTTTTGCCTGATATTCGGATGCGTATTTCCTTGCGAATCTGAGTAGATCGAGTTCCCCGGCCGGTAGTGATATCGTCGGTTTTCCGCTATCGGGCGCGCTACAAAAGCCGATTAAATTAAGTATAAAGCGACGCATCGTAGTAGCCCACCCACGGTCTCACTCATCCTCGGTCGACTGTCCAACTGCACGGTTTTGGAAAACTCTGATGATCAACATGCAACATTTAGTAAATGTGTACATCATTCACATGTCAGTTACACACGGACACAATCGAGATGACCACATTTTATATATATACGTATATAAAATGTGTATATCATTCATATGTCAATTACACACGGGCACAGTGGAGATGATCATATTATATATATATATATATATATAAAACGTGTACATCATTCATATGTCAATTACACACGGACACGACCGAAATTACCACATTTTGTGTATATATAAAATGTGTACATCATTCATATGTCAATTACAGGGGGACACAATCGAAATTGCCACATTTTATGTATATATATAAATATATATATGTATATATATATATATATATGAAATGTGTACATCATTCATATGTCAATTACACATAGACACAATCTAAATTACCACATTTTATC
>MNPL01030736.1:2243-21771 GCA_002081605.1 Tropilaelaps mercedesae | reverse complement strand
TATATATATATATATATATATATATATATATATATATATATATGCTTAAAACTCATTCAAGAGATTCATTAGGGATCTCTTGCTTACTAAGTGTGCCATATAAGACGTTGTGAGTGCAAAGAAAATACCTTCAAACATGGCGCGAGCAGACGGCTTGTAATTTGCCTTAACGAACACCTAGAAATATTTAAAAGAGAGCTGAATAAAAAACAGATAATAGTTAAATTAACACTTTGTGTTTCGAAAAATATCTGTAATTTTCAAATGCTACAAACACTGTCTGTATAAAAACACAGGATAGCTAAAGCGATGAAAAAGGCTAGTTCAAGAGACGAGAGTTCTAAAACAATGCTTTTTTCCAGTGTTTGCTTAAACGCATCCATGTTCGATAGTGCTAATCGAAGTTCCCTTTTAACTTTGTTTAAACACCTATGCATGCGTGATGGTAATGAAAATACGCGAACTAAATATTAAAAACAACATACTTTCTATCGCACTACTTTAATTCCCTCAAAGTAAAATCGCGGAACATGCCATATTCACAGACTCGCGCAGTTAACATATTAGAAAAATTGACATCTTTAAATTATCCTAGACCCGCGGTATGAAAATTATTTTATGAAGATAATGCAAAATTCGCGCAATTGGATAGATGGGCCAAGAAATAGGCCATCGTGGGAGCTTCACCTTTCGAAAACCATCCGGGCAGCACAAGTTAAGCCCGTTTTCATCACTAGATTACTTGTAGCCATTTAGTTACAGGACTTGTAGTGCTGTGCGACATCCAAACTAATCTTTGTGATGGAACTTTGACGGCGGTCCATTGAAAATTCCGGCTTCGACATGTTTTGTCATATTTAATTGAATACAATGCAATCAGATTGCCTCAAAGTCATATTAATGCTTAATATGATTTCTTGAATTTAATAATGAAACTACTTAGTTAGACTTCATCACTTTTTATTATATAAAAAATTACATGCTACCTGTACTGTCAAAACAAAATTGGAACGTATGTACGCACCTTCCCGTTGTCAACTTGATATATTCCGCTCTGACAGATGCATCCTCCTCCACATTGTGCTGTCAGTTTTAATATCTTTGATCCCAACACAGTCTTGATTCGAGCCTCCATAACCAATTTTCAACAGCTGAGAAAAACGAGAATGAACGGAATTCTCTGAATTTGCTTAAGTATTTTGTCACTAAATAAGTAATGTTCTGGGAGCATGCGATATCCGAAAGTTAAATTTTTCGAATTTTACAGAATGTATCTTGTTGCAAGTTTGTGTTCATTATTAAAAACAGAATGTCATAACCGAGTTTTTCAGAAAATAAATGTAGCGATTTTCTATAAAAAAGTGTCACCTATAACAAGTTTTCTAACAAAAAAACTTTTCATGCGGGAAATTCGGACAAGGATAGAAGATTAATTGTGAAAAGACATAGCTCGTATAAAGTTATATTTCACGAGTAAGAAATCAAATAATGTTTGCGACGCTAGCTTTTTTCATTGACGCAGCTGTACTAAATAGTAGCTCATAATAGATATTGACTACATGGATAAGCCTTTTCCAGTGTGTGTCTCAAGTACACCAGCTCTTCCACAGTAGTCCTATTTCTAAAACCATACTATGATTTTCTAAATGTTTTCACGATGCAAATTTCGAATGCTGTCTTCTGTGTCCACTTATCACTGTTTCTTTCTGTATGTGTTCCGGCGATTTAAGCGGAGATAATTGTTACGACACGAAAAAATATGTTTTTTTCGGAACCTTCTGCCAACAACTTCGCCCCGTTACGCGGCAAAGTAGCTGAAATTATAGCTCGGACTATAATGTCCTATCATGATCTTTACTCATATGTTACAATGATATATTTAAGGAATATAGAGGGCTTTAATAGCGTTGACGAAGCGGCCTGCAAAAACAGAAATTGCACACTTTCTGTTTACTTATGAAAGTACGAGTAACGCGCATCCTATATGTGCGTAGCAGTCAGAAACGTCTTCGATTAAATGTATTTGGTTGTGCTGACTCCGCTGCTATTAAGTAAGTAAGACGATCGCGCTATTAAGCTAGGAAAAGGCGTGCAAAAACGCATTAAAAAGTATTTGTTTTACACATTACTGACGTATTTTTGTACTGCTAGCTATTCATTGCCGTGTATTGGATATAGGAACAAAGTGTGAAACTTCGGAAGCCTCAGGGGATAATACATATTCAATATTACCCCCAATCAACTTAAATTAAGCAAATGCTCTTGTTTTTTGAGGCGTATTGCAATGGTTTTACTAAAGCTGACTCGACAGAATATTAAGAGAAATATTCACTCCCACAGTGATGTATAACGTAAATTATTGCATTTCATATAAATATTCACATGATACGTTGTTATACTTACTTTCAAAAACCAGTCATTCGACAAGCGTAAAAAAAGAAAGAAAGCGTAAAAAAGTCATCACAAGCGTAAATGTGCAACTTCGGGCATCGAACCCGTGCACCTACGTTTCCTCCGGTCGCAAGGCGCATGCACGTGCACCAAGCCACCGAGCTCGACACTGATACTTACTCAAGCTTCTGCAATGAATCAACTATTAGGGCTCGTTTCTAACCTCATCCTTTCCGATACAATTAAATAACTCTGGACACTTAAACGAAGATAGCAGTAAGAACAGATAATGTCAAAGCTATACGTCGGAGTCGGCACGTCGTGATCAGTACGATTCGGTGCCGACTGGAGTGATTCGTGTTAAATTCTGCAGTAAGCTCCATATGAGTGTGTATTTTTCCTAAATTGCTGTCATTATTGTTTTGTCAATCACTTCATGTATTGCATACCAGTCAATATTGCACAGTCAATATTTTTCTTGACGGTACGTCATATGAAAGCAATGTCCATCAGCTGTGTTCGCCACTTGTTTTTCTCGAACTATTTTGCTTTCGCTCAATGGGCGGCCTCTCCCTTTGCCCTTTCCAGATCATTGTTTGCCGTGGTGTTATTGTTAGTTGTAGCTTGGGTTACTAAGTAGAACGCGTTGTTTCTATTTAATATTATATTTTTCATTTCATCAAATTTTGTTACCTTATTGCTTCTTCGATTGCACCTGTCTGCCCTATTTTTCTCTGTTTATAGTCTATTTCCTAAGTCTTTGTTACTCTTTGCTAGTGTACATCAGTGCTGTCTGTATTGCAAATGCCATATATTCGTTTATTTATTCAAGTTGTTATTTCTTCCAACTATTTACTCTCTACGTCTCTGGTTTCGTTTGATTCAGATTTTCTTCGTAACCCAGACCTTTTATAATTTTATGCCACTTTTTTACCACACAAATCGATTTTTGTGAACAATGTCGGTTATTGAATTTCGCTAATATCATGATTGGGTGTCTATTCTGAACCCCAAGCATTATAAAATTGTAATCATCGACATTGTAGTATTTTTTCGAATCTACGTTCATAGTTCTTAGTCAATTCATTACTTTCTCAGTTAAGTGAGCAAAGTCTATAGTAGGCTTTTCCAGTTTTAATAACGTGGTCTTGAGTTTGCACTTTCCGCCCATGCTTAGGTTTAATAGATTCTACCCCTTACATTATTTTTTTAATTTTTTAATGACATTATTATTTTTAATTATATACCGGGTTTGTGTTACCCTATCGAATCACAATTTGTCTTATCCGTTAAAAATATTTTGATTGGTTTCTTCATCATTACTCGATGCGCGGAACGCAACGACTGATTACAATCTTTTTTGCCCCTTTCCTTCCTTTAAAGACGTTCTAAATCGCCCTTTACTCTTACCACCTGGTACTTATTCGGTACCAGATATCTAAAGCCCTCCAAAATGTTCTATGTGACTTTTCTGGTACTTCTTACCCACTCAATGTTGATTTGTAGCGCTGTTTTTTCTAGCTGTTGCAAATACGTTTTTGCGAGACGTATCACATCCAACTTGATTTTGACTCTATAATTTCATATACTTGCCTCTATTTTAACTGGGCCTTTTCTCCCCCAATGTATAAATAATTTGTGCGCAAGTCCTGTGTTCCATTCAAATGTTAACCCATTTTTACCTTTTTACAAGGCTGTTTATTCCTTTCATGTAATGTACCACTGCTTTAGGGGGTGCCCTCGTAATCTAAATCACCTTATCGAATTTCCTCAGCACTAAGCAGTTGCACACGTCCATCGAGGCCGTTGGTAAGTGTATGGTGCTCGGAAAGATGGGCGGTAGGTCTGGTCTATTCGACCTGCTTTTGGTGTTATCCAATGTGTTGCAACTGTTATGGTTGTCGATGTTAATGATACTGCGACTGGAGGGATCACGCTGGTCAACGCCGCGGGCACTTCGATGATCGGCGCTTGTTGTATATGCTAATCTTTCGTATTTTGTCTTATCATATTCTTGTAACTAGAACAATATGGCACACGCGTCGGTGTATTAGTTAGATGGTAGGATGGTCAACTCCTTGTGTTATTAGAACAGCACATATAGTTGCCGTCAGCTTGTTTTTCTTGCATTTGTCGATAAACGTTTCATTTCAATTACAGTAAATTGCATTAAAAAGCTGAGTCCATGCTACGTATTTCAAGTGAGAGATACTAAATTTATTAAAATTGCTCAAAAGAAGTAAATATTTGAATTTATATTTTACCAAATTGCTAGCGATGTTTAAGCACCTCAACATCACGAGAAATCAGAAAGTTAACTATTAGAAAGCTTTTGAAATTATATAGTGCCATACATCAAATTAAGTAAATTAGCAGAAAAACACTAAGATTGGTAAAATAGCTTTCGGTATATGGGCTGTATTCCCTCATTTACTAAAAAAAGTTCGTGGAAGCTACGAACTCTACTTCTGAACGCTCCTTAATCACTTTTTTGAATGTACCCAACCAGGAGCAAAAATTGTTTCTCCTCGAAAATAAAGTTGACGAAACATGTGGTAAAAGCTAAATGATAGCAATTTTGTTTCGATTGGTTTTAATAAAAAAAAGAAGAAGTAGGACAATACGCGGACAATTTATAATATACACAATTTTTAGGCGTATTTTCTGATGAAATTAGATCATAATCCTCTACCAGTATTTGAGATTCAGCTTCTGGATTGTTCACGAAAACATTTTTAAGAGGTTATTGACCAAAGATACACACTCACCAAAAGATGTGTTTACTATAAAAAATAAGTTAGTATATTTCTTTCCTAAATTTGATAGTTTTTGAGAGTACTATACCTTAATATATATTAATATAATACCTTAATATATTGCCTTGACTAGTTTACATCCGATTCGTCTACCCCATCTGTTTTCTATATATTGAACAGTGAATGTGCAAGTTTCCGAGCTATGTAAGTTCATTGTAATCTTAAAAAAATGTTAAAAAAGACCTGCGATATTTTAAATCCAGAAAATATTAAGCAAAAGTAGAAAATTATAGATCCTTTCCACCTGTCTGGTTCTTGCGACTTTATGGACTCTTGGCTAGTTACTTTAAAAAGATTAGGCTATGGAATTACCTCAGACTTGAAGCTAGCTCACTCAAAAAAAATTTTTTCTAAAAAATGCCAAGACATTAAAAGTACTCTTATTTTCGTTCTACTTCAAAGGCTAAGGTGACCATTTTCAATTGGTCGTAGCATATTGTCGAATAGGCGGTGTACATTATATCTCAAAAGGTATTGATTTTCTTAGCCGAACATGACAATTACGTTAGCTGTTATTTTTTCGGTTCTGGATTGATCCACTATGTCTTCATTAAATTACACAAAGCTGGGTTGAGAATTTTGCTTTATATTCGATTGTATCGCAACCAAACTATAGTTTCCAAAGAAGATAAAAAATCTAAATTTTACTCTTGATTATCTGATTAATCTAAGGTAATGGCTGTATTAAGTAACGGTAAAGATATCATTTTTTGTAAAGAACGGCTTTAGTATTCTCGGAGAAATTTGAGGTACGACACATGCGTTTCATATACTGATATTGATTCCGTAGGGTTACGGTCACTCGAACATTTTTTTTTGAATAAAAGTTAGATTATTTATCAAGGCAAGTTTACACTTCGAGCGCATACTCTTGTTACAATTAATTATGCAATTCTCAGAGTTTTTGTTAACACATAGATTCTCATAATCTTTGGCTTCAAATATGAGGGATAATTTCGGTGATTGGTTCCTCCGTTTGCGCTCGTCTTAGCCGTATTTTATACACAACTAGCTGTTATAAACAGCATCGCGTTCAATGTCTAATTAGAACAATCGCTGTAGCAATTTCACAAATTTAATAGACGACCGAGGTCATTTATTCAGGGGATTAAAATGATGGTTTTACTAGAACCTTAGCTGCTACGATAACCTGGTTAACAAACTGTACAAATCTTGCCGGTGATAAATTCGAGTAAGATTGATATGAAGTTGGGCTACTCTGTAGGTTTGACTTAGTTATATGTATACGTTTCGAACTTCGAATTACATGATTCTTTTACTTAGCACCTACCAGTTTGCTATGTCTTAGTTTATCATTTTTCTAGTAATAGTATTCTAAATTATAACTACGTCAATGCTAATTTAGATTCAATAGTTATGCATATATGTGGATAAAACAGTCATTGCTAATTGTAAATAAAAAGATACATAATTTCGTTAAGCCTTACTCAAAGTATTTCAAATATATTAAGAGAACGGTAGAACGCATATAAAAAATTGATCTTTCGTGCTTTTACTTCTATTTTTAGTAGCTAACTTTTGAGTAATTTAGAAACGTCTCTTCTACAGGAGTACAACTGTACAAGTATCAATAAGATATTTACACAAGGTAGTTCAGTAAATTGTTATATACAATACTATAATATATAATTATAACTACTTTCATGAAATTTGGAATGTGTGCTAATCGCAATCAGTATTTTTCGCACACCCGAATAAATGATCTTTGGTCGTGGCCTATCACAATTATCCACTCGCAGACTTGCTTCGATCTATAAATAAATTAAAGAATCAGCTCTATTTTGTTTACGATTATTGTAAATTCTGTATCAACGATTGCAAATGTTTCAGGCTTTCTATATCTGAATATCCTAATTCCTTCTTCTCAATCCTTTCTTCTTTCTTTAATCTCTTTAAATACTTGAGGTCTTATATGAAGAACATTTAAGGGCTATCGGGTATGCATCGAAGACATAGTTTCATTGGATCCCACTACAATGTGGGTCCACTTCCAAGTGCGACTCAGCCGTGGACAGAAGTGGACAGAAAAAACTAATGAGAATGAATGTTTTCTGGAAAAGTAGAATTATTTGAAAATATTTGAAACGAATCTCTTAGAAGCAGATGCAGATCAACGATGACTGCATTAAAAAAATCCAGGACCGAGCGCCTTTCCGATGGATACATTTCAAATGGTATATTGTACAAGTATGAATATAATATTTATCAGTAATAATCATCATTAGTACAACATCGCGGCTAATTAACGGAGTAGCAGCGCTCGTAAGGCCCACGTGTTCAAATAAAGTATTACACGTCGTTTGCATATACTGCAGTATGAAAAACCAAAATTACCCAAATTATGATCAAGTTCTCCTGTGTACAGTACGATAAAAACATTATTACATTTCATATCTTTAGCGAACTCGTTACTTGAGACCTTTAAACAAAGCAAACAGCTGCAGGCGTGTGGTAGATAAGAGCATAGTGGCTGGACTTTCAGATAATTAGTTTCTCAAATATTCGCAACGTCGACAACCAACTGCCTCCAACTTTTCCCAAAGATTGTCTTAAGATCATCGTTTTGAACCATTTCAGTTTTAAAGATGATTCCCTTGTAGCCATCACTTTACACTGAAAACCTGTAGCAAATGGTAGGCGAAACAGCATCTTGTAGACCAGCAGCAAACCTTCGGTAAAACTATCGCGGAAAGAAGGAAAGGAGCAAATAGCATTCAGACAAGGCAACTCGCAGGTAGGTACGTTATTTAAAAGTTTCATGAACGTTAAGATCCAAACAATTTACAGCCGGAAACCGTCACTCGCAAAGCCATACCGAATATGCCGGAATGTTCTTTGTCAGACGTGCAAGAGGAGATACTTCATTTTACTCATATTAACGATAAGCCCAAAACGTTTAAAAATTTACACAAAAAGTTTATAAAAGTTTACATCAGCTCAAATATCAAAGTTCAGTTCTGAAGGACGGACGCTAGAGAGATGATTTTAACCACGTAAACAATGATCCTATGGGAACTGTAAGAAAATATTTAAAAAGCGATTTTTATTATCTGCTGTGACAACACTGGCAATTATAGCGCTCTGTTTCGTACAGCGGCAAGAACATTAGAAAAATTCAGAAGCAAAGAAAGTGCCGAATTGAACGCAGCCGGCTCATCCAGCAGAATTCCGATGTCGAGCCTCGATCGTATCAGCAATTTCCTGCCAGAAATCTCAATGGGAGAGTCAGTGAAGCGCGATTGGCAAATTTTGAACTGTCAAGATGATAAAAAGCTCGTCGATTTAGCATGCTGCTCTAAATTGTATATAATTAGACTTTGGAAACCCTCAGAGATATGATTATTAGCGACATGAACAGATAATTTAAAAAAATTTTTGTCACCTTTGCTTTTAAGTAACAAAATTAATTTTTGCAATTTGAAATCTATCTAGAAATGGCTCAGTGCAAAAATACGTATTAATGGATGGGCTGAAGTTGACGACGATATGGGGAATGCCCAAGGCTCCAACATTCCAGTTGACCTTATTTGAAAGCAGAGCCTGCTGCTCCTCATATACGCTAACTTTGGTGCAAATGAATGTCGATTTCTGGGAAAATAGGCTCTAACTCTAGTCAAAGATCTATTTCGGCGGCCAACTCGGATACTGTGTCAGAGCCGACAGCAGCGAAGTAGATGTTACTTATCGGCCACAGCTTGAGAGGTTCCAAACGATCTGAAACTGACTCACGTGTCTCAGAGAGTTTTTCATGTTTAATGTCTTTATCATATGAGGCATGAATAAATTTTCACAACCTAGAGATATATCTTTGTTCTTGAAAGCTTGCAAGCCGAGTTCCAAATAATGCCGTTTTGGCACACCAAAGCTTCCGTTTGTATTTGGAGGGGTTGTGCAAATAGAGCGCCTTCGACTAATGTAAACCCGTGCAAATATAGCAACAATAAATTTTATTAACGTGGCGTTTTAAGTTGAGTTTTTCAACTGATTGTCATGTTGAACTACCCGGTGGATAAACTCAGGGTGATATAAGATTGATAACCCAGTAAACAAATGGTTTTGACAGCCCTTTGAATCTAAAAAATCGATTCCATACTTAAAAAGCGCATAAAACCTATCTAGGAAAATAAATAGTAAGCCCATTACCCTTCTGTCCAAGCTATGGTAGAACTGTTTCATTTTTGCGATTTTTTTGAGAAAATATTTTTATTCGTGACAGCAGAAACACCAGAATAACAGCTAGTACATGAATATATGGACCTGGACTGAACATACATGAAATTTACTAGAACTCAACTTGTGAAATAATAATAGGAGGCTTTTATGTACACCTCGCATTTAGACTAATTTTTAATAAATGACTGTTTGCTTAGAGAAAAAATTGGTAAGAAGTCTATATTTTTATTTTTTTGAGTTAACGTCCACGGAGCAGTGTTTGCGTTACGTTGTAAAACGGACCCCACATAAATGTAAATTTGCGCCGGCGGGGATCGAACCCGCGCACCTACACGCCTCCTCCGGTGGCAATGCGCATACGAATCCACTAAACCACCGAGCTGGAACACGTGAAGTCTATGTATATCGAACAAGCCAATCGACGTTTTGCACGATGTTCTTTGCGCATTAGAAACGATCGAACTAAATTGTACAGTAATGTGAAAGTATCTTACAGCTTCAGTTGCGGGATATTATACGATCACAGCATAATGTGAAGTTCCAAGAAAGAATCTGTACGAGGCTGAGCTATTATTGTAATTGGGCTACTGAACACTTTTTGCTAAAAGTGAGAGGTTGTCGCAAGCTGGTGATTCATTAAACGAGTGGTTCTTCATCAACCTTTAGTAGTGGCATCAAGAAGCTTGACAGGCAGCAACGTCATCGTGTGGTGCACGACATTCTGGAGCAGAGTGTGCAGGAGAAGTCCATTACGCAATCGTTCTAGGTTTTTTTGCTTCCTCTCCTTAAGACTTTTTAATCTAATGTTATTGTTGCAAGCAGGCGCATTGACTGCGCAGATCATAATGATAATGCATTGGTAAATAACCTACTCTTTTGTGTTCAAATACGATGTTGACTACAGCTAAATTGGCATAACCGCGAGTTCCGCAAAATGGATTCTATTTAAACTTACTATTTACTACACATTGCTACTCTTTTTTATGCTTTATGCATCGTAAAAACTCACTTGTCAGTTGAGCAAACGAGGCCATACAACGCATGGTTGATGTGCGAAATTTGTAAGCTCGTCCTTTACTAAAAATTCAATTTTATATATTTGTAAATTTTATCATTTGTTAGGTCATATCGTTATTTTTTCTTCTGTTCTGATAATTCATATGAGTCTAACTACGCACGGCGTCAGGTTTTTATCATGATTAATTAAGCTGATATAAGCGTTTTCTTATAACAGTCGCGAAATTCACCATGCTAGTTTTGGCGGTCTCGACGCGTTGTACGCGTAGGTTTTGCAGAACGGGAGCATTCTGGAAGAATGTCAAGAAGAGGCGAGAGGGGTACAATTCCATTCAAGAGGACTTGCCGGATGCTGCAATCAAAGCGCTCATCTCATACCTGTTTAGGAAAGCGAGTGATGATGAGTTACTTTTAATCAAGATCCTCACCGAACAGAAAAGTCTCGGTAAATATTTGCATCATTTTAACCTCACGGTTATGTATGTCGGCGACCTCTATGACACGAACGTAAGCACACGAATATTAGCGACACGATAAACCATACTCTTTCCATTGTTCTTAGGGATCACAGGTATCCACCGTTGGACCTGAGCCAATACAACCTATAACCTCGCTTATCACATATGCGAAGACAGCAGCAACTAGTTGTAGGGAGAAGCCTTCGTGAAATAAATGCTGCATTGCAAAAAGCTGGTACAAGCCGGACAAGATAGACAAGTATGGCTGGGCGCGACTCATTGTCGCAATAACCTTCCTTAGAACTTGTCTCGCATTTCATTCATCTCAGCGTCTAGTTTGTATCTCGGGAGAACTGTTTCACAGTCTATCTGTGCAAGTGCATGAGAACTGGCATGGTGCCCATAGTCTCAACCCGCGCCCACAAAGATTTATTAAGCACTACACTAATTTCCTCTTCAAAATAAGAGCTACGTTCAAACACACTTGTGGTCTAATCCTCCTACGGGAGGATTTAGCGAACAAGTAAATGGAACAATTAGACTACATGAAACAAGTTTTGCTCAAACACACGATGGGATTACTTCGCGCGTCTGGCAATAGCACAACGGCCTATCTTGCTGAAGCTCTTCTATTCACTGAAAGTTTCGTATGTAGTTTTGGCTACCGGAAACACAAGCCCTGCCACAATACCGCAGCTGGTACGACCACAAGATGAGAAAACCCCCGGCAGACTCCTAAACTTGGCGAGTAATGTGTCGTTGAATCGGGTGGGCCCACTTTAGCAGATGCGAACACACGTTTGGATACGTACTCAACCCATGGTTTCTATTACAAGTTCTTCGGCTTAGAACCAATCCTTACAGAGATATTATGTGGACATAAATGATATTATAATATAGTATTTACTTGCAACTAAATTATTGATAAATTACTTGAATATTAATTATCCATTTATCCCATAGAACATCGAGGACAAGTATTATGTGCTGTACCTGAAAAGATAACAAATCACCGAAGGTTGCATGGCATCACCAAATTTGCAACAAATAAATACCTAAAAAGCACTTTTAAGGCTCACTATTAACTAATCCAAGGCGCATCGAACCTAGCTCGTAGAACTATATATCCGTATCAAGTTTCATCGAAATCCAAGAACATCGTCGTGAAAATTACCTAATATTTTTGAAAATTTCACATCAAAAAATCGTAAAAGCATCTCTAAAATTTTTTAAAACTTTTTTAAACTCTACATGCGCAGATTCGGCCACGGATCCTGTAATTCGTTTGTAAGTTTTTCAGAGCTTGCATCTAGATATGTATATTACGTGTAATACACCTTATAACAGTGTAGCCATACAGATGAAGGAATACGGATGAGATTTATTTACACTAAACACTCAGTAATATTCATGGGACAGCTTTCGCTCTGAAAATTTAAAACACTGGTTACCTTGCATCCTAAAACTTCCCTTTTTATGACGAGCATAACTTTTCAAAGAATTAAATTGAAGTGAACCTATGCTAAATTCTAATTTTACCCTTCGTAATCATATATTTAATGTGTGATTTTTACGCAATATGATATAGCTGTATGGTAGCGTGGTGGAGCTCAGTGTCTTTGAACCTGACTCGCATGTAGAGAATGTGTGCGTTTAAGCTTCATGAAGACTCTATTGGTGTCATTCAGTATTAATTACTTCAATAGCATTCTTTAAGCTAGATTTAAATACATTTATATATTTTATTTCTAGTGAAATCAGTTGTGGGTAGGATTTTTTAAGTTCTTTTCGGCGAATATCTGACCCAATGATGAATATATTTGTAGACTATTGTCTAAAATGACATGAAAGCAAAGGTATATGGGATATTTCAGTTATTCAAGAATAAAACATGCGCAAATGAGTGTACGTGAACATTTTTAATGAAAAAAATGCGGTCGTTTGTTTTTTGTGTAAAAAATGAGTTTTTTCTGGGATACTCGAAAATTTGTCTTCATTTTGACACTAATGACGACTGATTATCTTCTTCTGTGGCCCACTTAATTTTGATAGGGGCGTAACTAAACAAAATGATCGCAACTGGGATAAGAAAAAATCTTTATATGATTAGCCAGACGGTTACGTGTAGTGGAAAATTATTATTGTGCATATGCTATTATGTCATTATATAAACTGGCATAAACGTATGTATATAAATAAAACTTGCGACAGATCCTGATTATATGTCAAACACAACTATGTCGGTTTTTCAATAAAAAGAAAGATAACAAAGGTCCAAATGAAAATTCCAATTCCTTCTCGCGTATCTGTACTTGCATCACGGAAAAAATCAAGTTTGGCGCTTGCTTGTAGATAGCTATGAAAGAAATAGTATGTCGTGCCCGTAAATGTAAAGGTTAAAGACAGTCAAATAGATTCAATTATTTGGCTCTGTCCGGATCATAGTTATGCATATTTTGGAAATTGGTTATATTGAACTTTAATATGTAAATAAAATTCCTCTTCTATATTGAAAGCCACCACCAACAAATTTCAAAGTCAACTTTATCTCTAAAAGTGTAATTTATTTAAGCAAGAGTTGAATCAATTTGCGTGAATTAGGGTCAATCTTGTAATGTTATCGAATACACTAATTAGACGTGTGCCAAATATAATAATATCAGTTTAAGCGTGGCTCAGAGGTTATGTCGATTTAGTGTTCGAATGGCTTTAAAAATATAGTAGAGCATGTTTAAAAAGCAGCTACGCACTAAGCTATTCGGGTGAAAATACATATCTAAATATTAATATATTAATGTATAATGTTAATGCACTCTTACAACCTAGTACATTTTAAACGAAGATTGCCCAGCCGTATAAATTGAAGAGTTTTATTTCTAAGAACGTATGTAACTAGGTAGCAACTATGGGGTGCAAAGATATGGCACAAAGACTTTTCTCGACCCAAAGATTTTGTTGGGTGCGTCTCGCTTTTCATTGCTAGATTCTCCATGGAATAAACCTTCTGTTATATTCGAAGCAACAGACTTGTGATAAATACTCTGAAAACTATTCCGGTGTGGTTTTTATTTAATGACGTCACCAGACGCATCACCGATTTGTTATTCTCAAATCGCCACTAAATTTGGAAGTTTGCATCCTAAAAATGAAATGGCAATGCTAGAATGTCATTACGAATAGAATGAATTGATCGCATGGTTAGTCCACGGTGACATTTCCTTCAGGAACTCTCTGTTAGGGTCTATTTTTAGATAGAAATACCAGTGATCTTTGTGTCCATGTGCAGCAATCGAAGGTATAAACCCTTATTTAAATAGGCTGAATATTTTTGAGGCGATCTGCATCATCCAAGTCGTATATATATATATATATATATATATATATATATAAAGTGCGTAAAGTGTAATAGAACTAATGAATATATGAAAGCGCGAAGAAATTCAGTGAAAAGTGTCGGAACATATCCGATAGGTTTCATACTGGTCGATATTTAAAACACAGCTTTTGAGAAGCCCTTGGCGAATGACAGACATGTTAACCTTTAAGGAAACTAGAAACCAAGGTGGGTTGCGTGCTAATAATCAACTCAACTCGGCCACATCTCACTCAGTATACTTTGTGAAACCCAATAAGCGGAATTGTTCCATCGATGTCCGGACTAACAAATCCATTTTTACTAGTGCTATTACGGTTGTAGAAAAATAGACGTCCGTGATTGGCTTCTATGACGACCTTAACTCGTTCTGAGGAAACTTTTTTGAGTCGATCGAGGTTTTACAGAAAATAAGTGGCAACAGCCCTTCAAAAATTCGCGTAGTGAAGGCACGTTGACGGACATATACCCGTATCGATCATCAAATAATTTGACAAAGTTTTCTAATTGAACGGTTCCCTTGTGAGCAACATAACGTCATGCAGCGCGACTGCCCAATAATAACCAACCCAAGGCTCCACGCGCTGTTTCAGATGCAAAATTATCGGTTACGAGCTAGTAAATGCCGAAACAACTATGTAGCTGCCAAATACAGGAATATTACCCATTGAAAACGAACAAGTACCCTAGTCTCCCACATTCCAGGATAAAATGGCAAATCGCAAAGGTCACTGGTGAAACCCGACTGGCGTAAAACTAAACCTTCCAAAATCCAGACGTCACCTTGTGGTAGTATCCGCGCTTCTCTCAGGGATCCGTGCCTTCAAGTAAAAGACGGCGGCGATGGATGATCATGTCGACAGCATTGCACCAAGCATTGCACAAAGACTTGATTTAAGTAATGCGCAGTAAAACGGAACGTAAAGAGGTAAAAAGGCATAAAAACGACATAAACACATGATCCAAAAAGGCAGTTAACAAATTTAAGAATCACCGTAGCTTTATTTCGTATAACAGGTTCCATAAATGTGGAAGTGCATCTGCGTGAATCAAATCCGTGCATTTGTATGTCTCGTTCTCACTAGCTTCGAAGAAATGTAAGTCTGAGAAAGCTTGTGAATGAAAATTTAATCGCGCGCCTTCAGAAGCTGCAGACGATCATGCGATTTGTTATCGATAAAGTTCGGTGGACGCACTTTATTTTTTTAGGGTTTTACAAATGTAATAACGGATCGAAGCACTAAGGACTCTCCAACCTGGCGACTGGAGAACCGTGCAGTGCCACATTCCTGTTATGGTTTAAACACCGAAGACTACAGCGCCATCGGAGCGACTTACATCTCAGTGCCCACTTCAATTTACCTGAAGACCGTGGTCGACTTCAAGATGATTAGTCTAGCGAATCCTTCGAAATATTTACTTTTTTCCAAAACAACCGAGATAAGCTTTTATCTGTCAAAACTTATCTAAGATCCTTAAAAATAATGTTATTTTATATCGTAGTCTTCTGCTTGCCACTTGACGCACGCAACATGGGACATCTCACCTTAGTAGTCAAAACAAGTGATTAGAAATTCTAGAGCGTAACGAGCATAAATGTTTTTCGATTATACCTGCCCACGGATAAAGACACATCAGATACGATCAGAATATAAGTAAACAGTCTGATTGGCAGTTTAAGTTTTCAGAGGGAGACATAAAAGCTGTGAACCGCGCTCCCTGCTCGATGGAGACCATAGATCCGACAAGTGAGTAGCGCTAGGGTTGCTTTCTTTTTTTCCATCTTTTTCAGTGTTTTCCTTTGCAACACTTGCTCCGCGAAGGCCACTTTTTGTCCCAGCTGTCCTCATATATTTAGTGCACGAAATCCTGGTCTTCTTTGCTTTTAGATTCGAAACGTTTTCCAGCAATCGCCAAGGTCTCTGCAGTGGGTGAGAGTATGGCCCATCGTGTTACTGGCGTGACAGTATGGTTCATCGTTTCACTTAGAAATGGAAGATGTATAAAGCCGAAACAACTGAAATACTTCCGAAAGTTTCCGTGTTCGGTAAAAACCTGTGTTACAAAGTGAGTCGTCGCGTCCTGTGCTTCCAGCCAGGCCTTAACGTACAGTATGAACTCTTTGACTGCGGCAGCCGGCTGAGCTTCTTGTATGAAGTTCCGCTTCTCTTGTCTATTGAGAAGTGTCTGCTTGCGGGCCGGGGTCTTTCTGCACGGGGTATCCTCCCCGTTTTTAGTTTTCAAGGCTAAGGCTGGACAGAGAACGAACGTAAACATCCAGATTTCTACCGTAGTTGATAAACTGCCAGCCTAACACCGTAGACGTGAAATCACAGATATTATAGCGTAAGCCGTAAAAGCCGGTTTTTAATACAACTCACCCACCATGATGTCTAAGATTTAGTTTTAGTTTTTACAACAATTCCCATAATAATAAATGTAGGCGTTGATGTCGCCTGAGATAATCATGATTAAGTACAAAATAACTGAGATTTAGCTTCAAAACCTAAAGTTGGTATTCTCGAAAGAAAAAAGCCAGGTGTATATATTAACCCCATTAAATTATTTGCCGACTAGGGTCGACAACTTGGAGCATCTGCACAAAGGTCTAAGAAAAAAGCGTTATAGAATGCAAATTGAGGTGGCAGTAGGTATGAGACGGGACGAAGGATAGGACATGCTGAAAAATGGAACAAAACATAAAATGGGATGAAGGATGAGATAAGATGAACAATAGCAAAGAACGTAAGGTAGGAAAGCTTATGAGTTATGAGAAGAACCAGATCTAACGTCGAGGATTCGCAGCCAATTCTATATATACAAAACTTGACGGTCGCCTCTGTGATTGTTCCCACACTTGCGAAGACAATGTTGAATTTCTATAAAATTTGGCTATAGAACCCGATACGCGAGTATGGGAATAGCTTGACTCTTTTGATTTGAATCACTCTGCGTCAAGATATTTTGAGTTGATATGTTTAGGTGTCCCCACGATAGTCACTAACATTGTTGCAAAGCAGAGCATGCCGAGCCAAATTTAGGGACGATTGTAATCATTGCTACGATTTAATAATTTAGTTAAAATGTGTTTGTGGTCCCATAAAAAAAACCTCATACAAATTGCTATCTTGTGGACTTTTTGGCAATTTTATCCATTGTTTTTTATGTAGATTGATGAAAAAGAATTTGTAAAGGATCGAGTTGGCCGGATTTTATAAATTTTGTGAAGATATTGATGTTTTACTGGTAATCACCGGACGCAAGCTTTTACACTGCGGTAATTATTCAGTGCAGTTAGACAGCGATGGGTGATTTGTTAATTTATACATTTATAGGTTCACGCTGCTTTTTGTATGTGCAGATTGATAGTCTAAAATCGGGATATATAAATAACAGCCCGGGTTTTCCAATTGAATTAAGACATAGCTTTTTTATTCAGTTTTGCCAGGATAATTTTTTCGTAGGGTTTAATGCTGAAAATATTGATTTTGATATATCATTTGGTATTAGGTGGCCTTTTAAAGTATTTAGGTGAATTTTATTAAACTTTTATGAAATTTTTCACAATGATATGTTAATATATGCCAAGAGAGAATTAAAATAAGAAATTATTAGTGTGATTTTTGGTAAGAACTGCTTTGTCGTCAAACGTCATACAGAACCCAAAGTTAAGAACACGATGTAGTTCTTCGTTATGTGGGATTTACCAGATATTGAATTAAAAACGAGGAAATTTTTTGTTTTCTTTACTTTCACAGCTTTTTTTACAATTCGTTTTGGTTTACGAGGCTCATCTTTAGAGATACTGGATGCGGTTTTTTCAGTCTACTCCCTCTAGCGACGATTGTTTACGCAAATTAGACCTCGAAGACGTGATCCTCGGATTAATGTGTGCTAACTTTTTGTTGCCCACTCTTTCCATCTATAAGTATGCACATTATCCGTTTGGTTCTGCAAATAGCCCGCATGGAGCGAAAGTGGAATCTTATATTGAATATTTTGTAGACCTCAATTAAGATCACAGCATTTTCAGCTAGTTATAGTACAAACACGTACGCAAACTTCAAGAATGTTAAAAAATTTTAGAACATAGACGCAATTGGCCCAAAGCAACCTATGTCGAAATGTTATCAATACTGTTGCTGTATTGCTTAGCAGAGAGAGTTATATTCGACTGTAGAGTCAAACCTTAACTTGTGAAAACATCAGTTTTCGAACAAAAGAGCGTTCCAACGCATTTCTTGGAAAATTTTACTTGGAGTCTCAAACAAAACCTTCACCCTCAATCAAAAATGATTAAAACTTTTTTAGAAATCGGAAACGACATTCATCGTCTTGCCTTCTCATATAGACACTTTTTAAACATCCATAAATTCTCTTGCGGATTAATTGTTTCAAACTCTTTTTTGGGTGAACAACTTACACAACGACAGTTTGTCTGGTAGCTCCAGACAAACTGTCGTCCAGCTCTGGTGGTTTTACTGTAGCTCCATGATAGCATAAAGCCAAGTATATCAGCTATTTCACTGTAGATTGTCTTAAAATACAGCTTTCTTTTGTTGGACGTTTACGCAAATAATAAAAACATCGGAATTTTTCAACAGGATGAACGATTAATTAAACAAGTTATAATGAGTCAATTGGTCTCACGCAAATATATTACGAATATGAAATACGATTGTCAGAACTAAATTATTGTAGATTTATCTTTAGATATTGGAAAGCAATGCTCTTCTTTATAAGTCGCTTCTACGACAACTCAAATGCCCTATTTCAATAAATAAAGCTCATCTACTTTTTTGCCACTGTATCGCCTTCTACACCTCATGCTCATAAACGAGCTTTATCTCATTATCCAGATGCACCTATGAACTTAGTTCAAAGCAGGCATATCGGTGCCGCCAGGAGCTGTGCTAGTCAATGGCAGGCGCCACATTATGCCTGAACCCCAGGCAGCAGGGAACCCCGCAGACAACACCGAAGTGCTGCTAACTCCGCGGAGCCGATGAGCCAATAGAGACTCCTCATCGACCTTGGTTGAAAGCCAAGGTTAATAGCCGCAGCCCTCGCACGGGCCAAGGTAGGGCACCTCATCGACCTTGGTTGAAAGCCAAGGTTAATAGCCGCAGCCCTCGCATGGGCCAAGGTAGGGCGGCCAGCCTTCAGAGCTGACTACCGGGATACCTTACACCTTGCCGTACCGCCTGCTGCGGACGAGTTGCTTTTGGAGGAGTACAGGGTGACCGACTGCTTGATGACGCAGCGATCGAAATTTATAC
>MNPL01030715.1:0-14325 GCA_002081605.1 Tropilaelaps mercedesae | reverse complement strand
TATATATATATATATATGTTCTATTTCTTTTATAACTTTTATATTAGCTTAAGGTCATGATGTACATTTAGTTTTTTGCAGGAGTCCCCTCGCTGGCTACTAATGCACGGCCATGCTGCAAAGGCTCGCCGCGCATTGGAGAACATTCTACGTTTCAATAAGAAGGACCTCTCTATCCTCGATGGGCTCCTTCCGACAACAGGGAATCTGCCACCTAAACAGGATGATGGAAACCTTGCTGAGATGCTAAGGAATCCCGTACTTCGAAGAACAGTTTTGGCCCTATTCTCGTTATGGTCCGTACACATCGTGTCGGTATTATGCATTCGCGGATTAATTCACGTTTTTTTACGTCGAATTAGTAGCAGGCAATAGCTATTATGTCAAACTATAGCCGTTACGGTTTGCTATTACTGACTGTTAACGACTCGACTATTCGTTTGTATGTGACGTCCAGGTTCTTTGACCAGGGATCCTTCTTTTCGGCTATTTACCTGTCAACGCGTATCCCGGGCGATCGTTCACGCAGTTTCGCCTATACAGCAGCCGCGGGTGTCGCTGGAGGAGCGAGCGCTATTGCATTATTAAGGTTCGCCCCCCGAAAATTCTCATTGTGTGCTTTTCTTATCGTTTCTTCTTGTGGCTTCGTCACACTCGCTATGCTATCGCAAGGTTAGTAGCAAACCATAAGCGCCTGCTCCTTAATACAGTTCTAAAGTTGGATCTTTAGGAATTTTGCGCAGCGTTTCACGCCATTACTCTGAGTTGCAGGAAAATGAGTTCCAAGCATGCATTGTCTACACCATGGTGTTTCTAAGTTAGGTGCAATTACGATTAAGTGTGTTTGATGCTGACTTGTGTCAGGGTGCCCCATAAATAAGTAAAATCGGAGATTTTTCTCTTATTTAATAACTCCATAGTATATAAAACTTAACATGCTAGTCGGTGTTCCGTCGAGCTCGACTACTTGATACATTCGCGTGCGATTTGCAATTGGGAGATACACGTAGATATACGAGTTCGATACCCGACGTTGCACATTTTCATTTATGGGATCCTTCTTACGAAGTAATGTAACAAGCGGCACCGTAGAAGTTAAATGTTGGCTGATGGTCATCCTTAAAAATATAGGTGTTGATTCTAATAAATAATTAAAATGATTACGAGCTATTCCAAAGTGTTCGTTGGTTACGCATATGCCTTGAAATTAACGTTATTTATTAATTCAAATTAATAAATTAAAGTGCGTATTGACCCGATTTTAGTTCACTAAACTTTATGTTCATGTCAAGTTTCCTCAAGGCCATGCCACACAAACCAATAAATACTATATATAGAGCTTAAGTAAAGTTAGTCTAGCTTGTGACATTAGATAGAGAGAAATACTTTCCCTACACAAAAACATTGCTATTCAATAGCTTAAACCGCTAAAGAATAACTTAGATAACAAAAACACTTCTCCAAGTTGTTTTCCAATAATACCAAAACAACCTTTAACTCGAATAGAAGTTACTATATCATGTTCCAAACTGTATTTCCCTGCCGTATTCCGTAAGATCATAGAAAATATCGTACTGTAGATAGAAAAATAGATAAACACGCAACCAGGCACCTAGATCAATAATATATAATACTAGAAGAAAATGTATTTGTTCAAAAATCCCGGACATCGGCCCATTACTTTGTTGACACTTCGAATAAGCATACTGACACTTGAAACACTGACACTTGGCACTGACGCTTAAATCCGCATTAAAAAGGTATTTCATCAGTTATCGCTAGATTTCAGTAGGGAACAGTGTATCTGGACTCTACTAAAGTATAAAATCGTAAGTAACTTTTATATCATACGTCATGTTTATCTAGACGCCCCGCAGTGGATGCATTTGACAGCCGCAATGTTGCTGCGATATTCGATTGTAACCAGTACTGGGATCATGTGGACGTATACCCTTGAGGTACGCAAAACATATCTTCAGTTCTTGGTCATATCGTTGAACGAGGGTTCCATATTGCAAGGGCGTATAGTATATGTAAATACGCAAATGTAATCTAGAATATGGTTTTAACGTGCAACACATTACAAAAAACTGCCCGTGTACCGCCAGTAAAAGTTACTAGCTCTTCTTTCTGTGCATTTGAAGATTTTTCCTACGCTGGTGCGAAATTTCGGCTTCAGTTGCTGTTTCTGCTTTGGACGAATCGGCGGAACAATCGCCCCCTTTATGAGAGACCTCGTACGTAATTACACAATCTGACTTGAATTATTTTAGCCAAAAGCTTTTTAATAATATTACCGTTGTAGGTATTTTTCAAAACAATATTATTTTTACCACGATATGAATACTACTTATTAAGTACGACCGAAGATTAATGTCTTGACTGTACTAAAATGAACCTATACTTTCGTAATAAAATGACGATTGGCTTTTGACATGTTTAAGGTTACGGGTACGTACTTAGACGAATCTGAAGACATTTCAATTATAGATTGTGTGAAAACTCGGCTAGCAAATTTCAACTGCGATATTGTATGTAAACTGTTCTTGCGTAGAAAAAGAAAATAACTTTAAAATCGACTGGCTCTATCGCCAATATTTTCTCCACTTTCCGTTTTGTTACTTGCCCAGGACGAATGGCACCCTTCGGCTCCTCATCTGACCTTGGCCACATGTTGTATAGCTGCGAGTCTCTCAGTACCCATTTTACCCGAAACATTCAACGCGCCTTTACCGGACAACCTAGCAGAAGCCCAAAACCTAAACCGGAATAAAGCAACGACCACTACTCTAGGTGTACGCACTGACAATGACGTTACCAAAGAGACAACGCTAGATATTCCCCTAATGAAACCATAATGTTTTAGTCACGAACTTCACTATAGAAATATATCAATTGTATGTTTGCAACGTGATAACGCCAGAAAAACTTAAGCAGTCCGCCTTTGATTGATAAACACGCTTTATGTATGGTACTGTACTTTATGCAGCTTGTTCACCGTATGCTACCGGAGACTATTAAAACTTGGAAAACTAGCCCTTAAATATATTGAAGTCGGTTCCCAAAGGCTGATTAGTGTAAGCTTTTTGCTTAAGCAGACGGTCATTTTACACCAATAGGTCACAAATCTCCATCCCAGCGATGAAAAACATGACTTCGAATTCTATAATACGCGAATCAGATCATAAGGTTGTCGGAGTAAGCAGGGTTTGTTTAAATCACAGAGGCGCGAGATGAGGAAGGAAGTGACTACTTTAACATAAAGGAGAGCCATAAAATGAGAAGTACATGTGTATTCGGGACAACAAAAAAACAGATCTGCGAGTATCGGGTAACTCATGGAACCGCAATATAACATGATCTTTTTGTATGCTGAGGTTAATAAGAATAATATCATCATGGCTACAAATATTGGAAATTAAGTGAGTCATGGAACAACAACAGTGGGATATAATTCAGTTAACGATAACTAAAATCAACACTTGCAAGTTCAGGCAGAAACGTACAAGCCGACGCACCTACTGTGAAGTTAAAGCCGAATGATACGAGGACAAATTTGATACTTGAAGTAGAGATAAATGAGGAAAACCGCTTTCACGTTGGAAGTGACGTTATGGCATTAACAGACATCTGCTTTGAAAGTGCTTTAAAACGTAGCGAAACAACAAAAATTGTTGAGAAAATAAATTCAGAGGATAAATTCATGAGTGGAAGCAAAATGGCAGGCCTGTAGCTACACTTTTTTTAAAAACCATAATTGGAAAGCGAACATTTATGTGGCTGTTTATA
This sequence comes from Tropilaelaps mercedesae, assembly GCA_002081605.1. Lineage (NCBI taxonomy): Eukaryota > Metazoa > Arthropoda > Arachnida > Mesostigmata > Laelapidae > Tropilaelaps > Tropilaelaps mercedesae. Next base: position 10,536 of record MNPL01030715.1, on the reverse strand, counting down.
TTGAATATACTAATCTAGCGCTTACAAATGTGCTAGATATTTGAGCAATTTACAAAAAAGAAACGTACTTCAATAAATAGGAGCGAAGTTTTAAGGATGTTCAAATCCTCGGCCAACTTAGCCATTAGTAGGAAAAAGATGGAAAAACCAAACACAAGATAAACATCACGTAGTTATAAAGCCCTAAAAAAGTACAGGAATTTCGAGTCACCACTCAACTTTTCTTTGACATTTGTTCACGGCTAGGGCAGCTGGCTCCCGACTTTTAGTATACCGTAGTCACGTCAGTACTAGTACCATAGTCATGTCATCATATTACAATTTTTTCTTAATACACTAAACGAACTCGAAAAGTCTTATCCAATAATTCGATTAAATTAGCTTCGTCCTTTATAAGCGTGGAATTTTTGTATTTCTACTTAGCTCTATTATATGTATGCTATATATGGCATGTTGGCGCGGCTCGCACGTGCAAAGAGTTTACGTCGATACACGGTATAAGCAGTCATCAAAATCTCCCATTATTCTGTTAACATATAGCTTTTAGCCTAATCGGCGAAATTCTTTGTTTCTTCAGAAATTTGCTTATCGGTATATGTTCTTGGCTTCAGCCCCAAGCAAAGCATTAACTTAGAGCCTGTACGTTATTCAAGTATTAAGCGGTATTTTAAAGAATGATTAAGCATCAAAATTAACATCCTCTTCATCTCAATATAACATAGACTCTTGGCTAATTTACGAAGCTAGATTCTATTTCCACAGACTGAATGCAAGAACGTTGCCTTAAAAATACGATAACGAGAACGAACGAGGAATAACGAAGCACAAAGCATAACAACGTAACATACTTCCTCGAGTTGTTATGTTTTCCCACGCTGATTCTAGTGAAGGAAACACGCGTTAACAAGACAGACATGAATGATGCAGACTCGTACTATTATATTAACCATAACGTTTGCAGGGAAATCTAAAAACATGAGTAGAATGCGCCTAACTTGTTACGTCCCTAGCTAGTTCAGCTGCCGAATCTGAGGACTTACACAGATATTAATAAGAAAATGACTGTTATTTATATATCCTTGCTGGCATTATCAGCTTAAAGTTTCTTGTGCCTCAAGTATTCTACGAAGGTATACTGAAGGAAATTAACGGTCATGACAGACCAGACTTTTCGATTAAAAAGAGCGACCCCTTCTGAAAAAATGTCTATCCACTAGTAGCAATCAATATTTATAAAGAGCGTGAAATAGATTCTTTTGTTGTAAGACACTCTTTGTCCGTCTGACGAAAAAATAAATTATAATATTGAAACTAAAACCGTGGATTTGTCCCATTCGTGTACACTATCGGGAACATAATTAACGTATACATACAAAAAATTTATCCGAGGGACGAAGCCGCGAGTCAGAATGTTGCGTGACGTTTGGAGAACGGTTTCCCGAACCAAGAGCGGATACAAATATCATCTAGTGCGTGAAAACGCAACGTCTTACAAACGATGTGTTGTAACTTGTGTACTTTAAACGTGTCTGTTGATTCGTTCTGTGTACCCCCTTTCACCCATCGTCGATCATGGCCCCTGCATTTATATAGGCAAAGGTATACATTTCATGAGCAATACTTTGGTTAATTCAACATCTGTACCTTTTCCTCTAGCTATTTTTTCGATGGCGCTTCCAAATAGTCGTACGAACGACTGTAATATACGGTAATCTAGCTCACCGGTGTATGCAGAAATTAACTGCTTCTCTCATACTAATAAGCTTTCTCAGAAAACTCTTTCAGTGTCTTCCAGCAGCCGGGACACCTTTAAGATGAGCAGGGTGCTGCGAAGCTTTATCTTTTTTAGCACGCAGGCAATAAACGAGGTCCCATATCACTGCCACTATCGTTCTGCGCGTTTCCACTGTGCGGCTTGCAATCAAGTCTTCGTTGTGGTGAGGAACGATTTATCGGAACGCATTACTATAGAATACTTGAAACTTCTAGCAAAGCTAAACGCATAACATGACGATCGTATTCCTCTCTAAAATATTTGCCATTGTAATGTTGCTACAACATAATTCGCATTATCATTTACTAAAGCTTAGAAATATATAAAATATTGAGAAGTGTACTGATTAATACGAATTCTCGCATTATCTGAGGCTTCACTTCCATCTGCACCCATTGACACCACAACGGACTTCACCCGCGTCCGTTGTTTCAGACTGTCAATGACATCCGGACGCGCTTCGGCGGGCGCCATTAACACCAGCAACAACACACTCATCAGACATGTACGCCATCAAACAATGCGACATATAATATCAGCTTGCGACCACATACCAGCTACAACTTCATTAATCTAAGGCAGGCTTCTAAAAGTCTCAACCGACGCATTGCATTGTTAAACTCAGCCAAACGTTGTTTTCCTTTATTGAGAGATTGTAATCCCGAAAGAAAGAGTATGACTTTTAAAGAGTTGCTAGCACGAGCTAGAAGTTCCTTGGAGCTTCAGCGACGCTAGAATAAGTCCTCCACTTCCAAAGCAACAAGAGAAGGGTACAAATCCTCCAAATCAAGTAATTGTACAAACAGTGTTGTATGATGACTTCAGTGAGCAGCGCCCCGATTTAATGCAAAAATTCTATTGTCCATTGAATCATCTTTCTCAAACCTTGCTAGAGCAAGCACAGTTTAGTGGCAGTCTGGCGCAACTCCACTCAGCTGAGTACATAGAGGCAAACATAACCATGTCGTTAGCGACAAATTTTTCAGAAGGGTCCCGAGAGCCCGTCAATTGCTCTCATTGTTCGATGTCTTGAAAAAACAGTTCTACTTTTTAGCACGAGTGTTGTCAGTACCCAGTAATAATAATAGTTAAACTATTTTGTATATAGAAAATGCAAGTATCTAGAAAAAAGTATGAAGTATGTGAAGGGAAACCAAAAAGCGTTATGTCTCATGACAAGCATTTATAGAATCTTGTAACTGAGATAATTTTCATATCTTTGCTGCACATCTTTCATAATTGCGGGAAACAACTGATGCCGGCCACATATATTTTTAATTTTAGATTCTTTTACCGATTTTGGTAAAATATAAAAACAGGTGTTTATAAAATATTTCACTCACTCTTGTTCTAAATGATACTCTTATAATACGTATTTAAAGTCACAGAGGTAAATGGAAATTGCTTTTATTCAGTGCAATATAAAACCGTTTCCCAGTTTACGAGATTATTTATACTCATCTGCGCTTTGACGCGCTATGCCACCCTCATATATACGATTAAAGTAAAAGTTGAAGTAAATAAAATCCAGAACCATGGAAATATTATTTTAAAAAGAAGGAGATTGTTTTTTTTTCAACTTATCCTAGCATCCCTGAGCAAGATAAATTACTGAGTCTTCTGGTTTTGAAGTCTGGCCTGGTTTTATCATTCTGAGCCAGTTCAGCGGTCTCATTACTACCTCACAGCGTGAACGAAGCTACCGATGAGTAGGAAAACGGCCGAAAACCGAATGCAAAGACGTAGGAACAATTGATTAAATCTGTTTGGTAAAGACTGCTTCTATGGGAATTTCCGCACGAAACAGTTTCAGTCGTATATTTTAATATGAGTATACAAATGCAAGGATATTAGCAAGACCTGCGGGTCATCTATTGTGGGAATTCAATAATATTTGCTCGAAAATGATTTCAACACTGCCGCAATACAGTTTCAACTCAACCTTCTTATGCCAAAACAATCGGTGTTTGTTTATTTTATTAAGTATTTTAAATTGTGTCTTACGACGTAGTCCTTATGAAAAATAACACGTCTTGTGTCGTATCGTATGCGATTAATGGGCTAATTCATCAAAAATGTTAAGTCAACAAAAACCAAACTGGGGTGTCATAAGCTGGGACCCAGATCGGTTCGTACAAGCATTTTGCCAAAATTCTTTTTTTTTAAGCGCTGTTCTAGTGGATTTGTTAGCTTTTTGTCAACTTAAATTTTTAAATTAACTTTTCTTGTTGAGTGGGAACAGCATGTACTCGCACGAACGTACTTGTAGTGAAGGGTACCGTGAACTACGTGAACTGGCAGCTACACTACGCCTTGATTCCACCTCTGCACTGTTCAAAGGCCTTAAACACCACTCGGGCCATGCTCTGGCAGGAACTGGCAACAACAAAGTTGTTCGCAAGAAGACGTAGCAGATTGTCAGGTGTTCAACCTATTCTGGGATCTGAAAAGTTGTAGAGAGTTAAGTCAGTGTCACAGACAAACGTTCTCGATTGTCTAAGGAAGTGGACTCTACTGGGTCCAGCCTAATTAGATTTCACGTGAAAGAGACGTGTGTATGTTACCAATTTAGTCTCCAGGTTTTCCCAGAAGCTGCTTCTTGGCTACAGGGTTATAACAGAGAATTAGAGAAAGAGTCTAAAGAGGCAAAGTTACGAACATATGCACGTGAGATGATCCTCGTTTGGGTGAAGCACATATGATAAGTGTCAAAGCGAAATGCAATATGAGCCCAAGGCAATCGCAATTTTTGAGCCTGGTTTAGGAAATTTCAAGGTCATTATACGAAGAAGGTTTCCGAAGTTTATATTTCTATTAAAATGTTTTACATTCAACTTCTAGTTGAATTTTATTTTAGTCCTCGGTTTATCCAAGTTTGGTAGCAAGTTTGCAAGACCTGACAGGGCTGAAGCACAGGAATAATTCCCATGAAAGAAACATCTTTTATTTAGAGCATTCCCCGGCACCTCTGAAGAGCTAAGTTGCGAAACTTCAAATTTCCTATGACACCTCTGATCGGCCGCGCTTTGAGCTGGTGATCCCCGGCCAAAAGCTTTCCTTCAGTATCACGCTGCTTGTTGCGAAGAGTGCCGTTTTCCGTAAACTAAGAGATGCTTCCAAAAAGAAAGCTGAGCATCGACACTATATCATACTCAAGTAGACCAGAACTTGATAGGGTACGTCCAAAGACAACCCGCCTGTAGAACGAGAATGCAACAAGTGTTAACAAACAAATGCTTACAGAGTGCACTGGGCTGGCCATATAGCATCAGTATTCGCCGCCCTGATCTCTCAAAAAATTCTAGGCAAAAGAAGGTAGTATCGGCGCCGGACCTAAATTGATTCGTGGCGTAGAACTAAATGAACCGAACTAAATTATAAGTAACCCAGGCTATTATTTGTATAGGCTGAGGCTAACTTGAGCAAGGTCTATTTGTTAGTGACCTATTCAGTAACGGTCAAACTTTTGCGACCGCTTGCAATGCGCCATGTTCGGATCAGCGTGCTGCATGGCACGAATTCGACCGAAAATATACTTGCCATAACGTTTTCGAGAAACTTGTACTACAGCAATGTGAATTTGGCAGGTGTATGCACATAAATACACGTGAATGCACGTAAATATATTTATAGGTCCGCAACTTGACCGATCGGCAGAATGTTCCTTCTCTAACCTTTGCATCCCGTCGAACTCACTTGTGATTTTTAATATTCCCATTTTGTGTAACATAGGATTTGGATATTCAACTTAAACCATCGGTCAGAACAATTCCCTTTTGACGCGGAAGGCGTTCTCAATATCGCTATTGCTGCTGCAGAGAGCCGTTAGAGTGGGGCTGCGCAATGGCTATCAAACAAGAAAGAGACGCGCACCTGCAACATGCGAAGACTTATATAAATATATGCTCAACTACTTACATTAGATTATGCGTGTAAGTATATTATTTTATGGTGTGTATAATATAGAATTTTGAGCTATTTTATTCAAATACCATGTGCACATTAAAGCTTTGTGTCCGTCCAAGGTACGATCAGTTTATTCCACGCTGTTTGTTTGTAGTTATTTTTGAAATTATACACTGTTTTTGGCAAAAATATAATTGCAAGTTCATTAACACGTAGAGTGCTTAATGACTATAAGCTCACTTTCTTGCTGTTTTTATTTACTTATGCGCCGCGTTCTAAAATGTCTATCTCCTTTCATAGATTTCGATCGAATTCGTATCAGGCCTTGTGTTGTACCAAAACGGAGCCATACACGCAAGCTATATTTTTCTACCTTGTCCCCAGCTTTTACTAATGTATTTTGTCATACCAAGTGTCTCATACACCTATTAGAGGTTAATCACGTGATTGTAAATTATTAAGAGTTAGCGTTGCTTAACATTTAGTGCTAAAACATCTGTAGACACGGCGCTAACATATACCTTTATTGCGTATTGCTTATTTTCAGTTTAACACTTTCTAAGGTTATCGATCATTAGAGTAGCGCTGTCCTCTAGCACCTTCAAATCGGCGCTGAATTTCTCACTGAAAGATGAAGATTTTGCCTTGAATACCTGCACAAAGTTCCGGACACCGATCGGTGCATTTTGGCAATTTGGGAGGCTGACTATGAACAAACATTATAAAAAAAATGATTGCATTATTGCTGCGCAACTCAGGCCAACAAGCGCAATAAGGAATCATTAGTGACAAACGAACGATATATATATATATAATAATTCAACGTGAATGACGGAAGATATTTGTCGTGAAAATACCTCAATTATTACCTTAAGGCGTTAGGTGTTATGAGAGCAAATTCAAGTACGCGTGTGAGAAATTAACTTCCTTTCTCAGTGTTTTCTTTGTGCATTTCATAAAGATATAAACTTGAATAAAAGGTGAGGGCAAAATTTTACCAAACTGATCAAGAAGCAGTTCCTTTTGCCTGGGAGCAAAATTTCCATTTACTTAAATACGGCAGCCAAAATTACGCTCAATCGTACATCCTTAAAAGTCAGAACGATACACGTTTCACTGCATACATTCTTAAAAACAATGGGCGTACCCAATTTATGTTTACTGACTAGTAGCTTTCCATTGTGACAAATACATTCACGCGCTAATGATCTCGGCCGTGCCTTTCATTTGGTCGTGGACGTTGCGTAAGACTTGCTGTCAGAAAACGTAGAACCCATCCTGTGCACGGTTCGGCTAACTCTCTCTGCAAATTCCATCCAACTTCGAACAAATTCCGAGACGCAACATCTCAATGTTAATTTGATCGCATTATACTAAAAGGAATCCACACAGTCCGAGAAGCAAAACCTGCTCCACCATTACACACCTTACGCAGCTATTTATGAACGGCATCATTTGTAGGTGGGTGAAACATTCGAGAAGTCAGTATGCAAAACCGCCGCTCGAACTTTGATTTCGCTAGCAGTATACTAACACTTAATCATTCCGCTGCTGACGACTACGAACTTGACGACTACAAAGTTGACGGCTGCACACGTTTTACTTATATCAACATGATCGTGTGGTGGTGTCGATTGGAGGTTTCCACTGCTCTACTGCTAAAAATCGTATTCAAATAAATGCCAACCGTGAGCAGCTATGAGAATTTTATAGCAGACTAATGTTTTCGCAACAGAACTTTTTATGTATCGGATACGTGAAGTGACGACTCAGGCGGTTTGAAGCGTTTACGCTGCACGTTCGAGTTTTCTGAAGAAGTACAACTACACTCCAGATTAACACTTTCCAGCTAAACATGACTCGAATGTGACCAACTAACCTGCACACATCGACGCGTAGAACGCACTTCGAAACTGTTGATACAGAGGCGGTGATCACGGAAGCTACTCGGCGTTCTATAAGCGAAACAGCAAAGATGTTTGCTCATCAAATATAAAGGAGAAGACGGCTAGTTAACGTGAAGACATTGACGCTGAAGTAGCAGGAGCGCGAATTCGCTGTCCACACTCCGTTAAGCATATGATGTTACCGAATACGTGCACTTTCGCAAATGTCTCGGAAGTTACAGATTTAAAGCGGCTCGCTGATTATAGGATTTCTCCCGAAGAACAGTGCATCTACGTCGTTAAGCAAATTTGCCGCGCTTGCTTCATGACAGAATGGGCTGTTAAGAAAACAAGGTGAAACAGAGTCAAATTTGTCGCGCATTTGCTGAAAGTGCATACGCATATATTATATGCTACAAACAAATTAAGAAAATTAAATAATATGTCTATAACGGGTAGATTTCATACAGCATACGAATAAATTTCTTGTATAGGGTGCTCTGCTCAAACTTGGCGATGTTCATAGCCGTAAGTTTTGGACTATTAGTCAGAACTACTTCCCACAGCGAGGCCATCACTTTGGAAAATGTGTAGACGGCCGCATTTATACAACTTGCGTTACCTCTTATAGTTCGGTTATCAATAGTTTTTATGGATTTCCTTTACCCATCCACAGTATCATTGAAACAGTCAGACGTCCATTCTAAATTAATAACAGTAGTTTTTAAATAGAACCTGTCAACTAAAAGTAGTTTAGCTCGCAAATTGCAGGCTTTATTCAGCACGTATCATTCATGCACTTGCTTCAAACACGTGAATTCCCATTTTACAACCAAGAGCAATTAAAAAATGTTGTGGATTAACGTATAGAGTCTTTTGAGTGAGGGAATCCGGCTGAGTTTTACACATTAGTTCGCAAGTGACTTTTTTGTGGTTTCATTTTCTAGTTAGTCACATTAGATTATATGTACACATATACGTTATAACTGATTTAATCATAAAATATTCGAAAAAGAGAAATTCACAGTCTTCAATGAAAATCATGATGTAGTACACAAACATCATGGTATAGGTCTGAGCCATTCGGCTTAATACGAAGCTATTTTGCTTGTACCTACTGAATATACCGGACACATAATGCATGTATATATGTTATGTCAGTCTCTACCGAATGCGCCTATTGGCCTGATTATTGTGTCTAGTATGGTATAAAATCGGGCTAAGAATTCACAGAACAAGCCTGCTTTTGTTTTCTAGCAATATCGGGCATGTCCGGTTGGCAACAGTAACATAAATATGAAGGTACGATCACTATTGCTGCCTCGTATTGCTCACGGGACTAGTTGGGTCAGAAAGTTCATACATTAGCCCATGCTTGTTTACATTACGGCGCCGCAGGCAAACTACTGCCCTTGATGGAGGAAGTGAAACATAGCCACTCGAATGTTTAGGATACGGGTCCGAAAAGATGAATTTGCATAGACAGATAAAAATGCTTGAAGCCAGTTTAAGTTCGTAAAATCACGAAGGTGCAAGGGCGACATTAAAGGCCTATTTAAGCACGTCGTGCATAGATAGACACGTCGCGACGGATCTCTCTGCCGAGAAGCTAATAACTGATCCGGCGCCAGGATGAAGGTGCCGCTATTACTCGGTTTCCTTTTTTTTGGCCTTACTGCAGTGGCCAAAGCCACCCTCGAATCGGATATCAAGGCTGAGATCGACAAGCTTCTTCACAAAGAAAACAAAAAGGTAATATTAATTACCAGAGAATATATATAGATTTAAGATAGACGTTACCAAGCATGTGGCCCATTGTTTTTAATACCATAGGAAATACAATTCCGCTCGTACGAAATGTCCAACACAGCGCGCTCCATTCTGCGGGCATTTGTGTTGAATTTTTTGCGTTCTCTTCCTCAGTAAATTTTAGGGTCTTAGCTTACACTAGCATTTGTTGTACAAATACTAACTCCGATTGAAAGTTTAATTGATATTCACTAGCAAATGCGAAGTCATTGTATTGTCTTCGTGTCTCAATAATATTTTATTTGCATTAACGGTCGTCTTGGAAGAAGGAGAAGGACGAGGACAACAACGATGATGATGGCGAATATGAGGGACCCGCATTTAGTGAGTAATATCCAGTTTAGCTTCATTTATATTTTTCTTAACTTTCTACGTTATTGACCCACCAGTCTATCGTGCACAGACCGTTCAAATGCATAACAGGCTAGCCAGGCCCGATCAGATATCCTAAATGTTGATTAGGTATGTTCAAATTGCTCAACTGATCGAATTTGCTAGACTAACTGCCGCTACAAAATTGTACGTGCGTTCATCACAGTATATGGCGGGGTTTATGGTGGTGGTGGCGACGGTTATGGTTCCCCCATAAAATATGGAGGAGGCAAAGGTGTCTATGGTGGTGGCGGAGCCGACGGCGTGGGTGATTATGGTGGAGGAGGCAGCTCGGGCGGCTATGGAGGAGCCATGATGTCGCTCCCTGCCTACGGCGGCAGCTATGGCTACGCGATGGCCAACCCTCACGGCACGGCCGGCGGATTCAGCATGGGCCGCAATGGCAAAGGCAAGAAAAAGTTACAGAAGGGTAAAAAATTAAAAAAAGACAAAAAATTGAAAGAGAAGAACAAGAGAACCGAGAAGAAGGAGAAGAAAAAGAAGACGTCCTACATTACCGTTTACAGTGTGCCCGGAGGTGTTTATGGGGGCGAAGTATACGGCAGCGCAGAAACCATCAGAGGCGGCGGCTACGGTGGAGCCCCTGGGAGAGGCGGTCACGGGACCTCGGGAGGGAGCGCTTATGGCAGTGGAGGTGGTGAGTACAAAGTCACGGTTAAAACTGAAAAAATGTATATATATATATGTATATATATATATATGTATATATATATATATGTATATATATATATATGTATATATTGTGAGAAGAGACACGACAGTTTATGC
>MNPL01030708.1:28108-46376 GCA_002081605.1 Tropilaelaps mercedesae | reverse complement strand
TTTGTGGGCAACATCGAGTCTTTACAAGCTTGACTATAGCACTTCTAAATAGCGTACACGCATGGGGACAACTCGAAACGCACAAAATCATTGGCATATCACAGGTAGCCCTCTTTCAGCTCTTCATTCACTCATGGTTCCCCGCAAATTGAAATCCATTGACGTCCTTTATCGTCGTCAAAGGACGCTTCGAAAAATATGGACTTTAGGACTCGAATGACACAGAATGTAGAGCCTATTTGGCTATTATTAAATATTTCGAATTGACTTCAAATTCTAGACTGGCTGATATTGTGCCACTGCTTATTGCACTGGCAGAGTCGGCCAATGTTCGGCCTTAGGTACGCCTTTGCTATTTTTGGAGCAGAAAATGAATAATTAAGCTCAACCACAGCGCGATGCGTGTTTCGGCTGCTTTGGGTCGTTGAGTCAAAGGCTCTGAAGCTGTGAGTGGATTTACGATTGCCACCCCCCGGAACAACGATCGACCGCATCCCTTCGCCTTTGTGTGTCGTGTGCGGCTTGTCCATGAACGTTACGGCATCACAAAGAAAGGAGCAGTCGTTCGTTTATTCATCCTCTATCGTCGCTTTTTCTTCAGGCTTCAAGGAACCGCTGGAGAAGCCGACCCCTATATAAGCTGAAACATTCTGCTTCCACAAGGAGGCCATCCATTAAAAATTCGTGAGCCTTGAGTAGGCCCGCAGCTCAGTCTCGCATCGGAACGAGCTGGGTGTCCAATTTGTCAGACAGGAATTGTGACCTCAATCGATGTTTTGCCGCACTAATTGATCATGTGCGCCAGAAATCTGCGCTCGCGACGACTCTCTATTGGGGTTGGGCTACCTAGTTTGGAGAGCAAGTCGTGCGTGTTCCCGCTATGTCCGTATTCCCTTCGGAGCGCTCCGTCGCTCTCGGACCGAATGCATCCCATTGACGGTAAATTCATACCTTAACGGCTCATCACACCGTACAAATGAATCCGCGAGCCAAGACAGAACGATCATGTGGCTGAGACTCGGAGATCTATGAGAGTATAACCTACGGGAGTGTACGTCTACATTTCATGTCTACATGTGAGCCCACATTTCAGAATATGAACTCCGAAAGACTACGTTGATTTTCCTGCAGAACGACGTTACGCGATCCGTAGACGTTTTTTTTTTTTCATTGGGATAGCCTAGCTCTGTTAGTAGTCGATAGAGTAGAAATTGCGCACATATAGTACAGGTGTGTTCATATGGAAACAAAATTGAGCTGAGAGCATTGCCTTCCGGCTCGGTAATGCCATCTTGGCAAAAGGGCAATATTTTCTGTATTATCATGCTATGATATGCCGTTATCCTGCGAACACAACAACATACACTAATGTAACGCCGACAATTATGCTCGCTAATTGGGTTTCCCTAAACCCAAACCAGTGAGTTTATCCACCGCTGTTTTGCCATCCTCAAATTACTTCAGCAGTCTATTAAGAAGGTGTGTCATTTTCTCCTATATCAGCGATAATCAGTATGGCCAACGCCAGTGTTTCCGCTTACTCGAAACGTGGCACCATCTCGGTAAACCGTCAATGCTACACTGATCTTATGGAAACTGGCTTTATATCGAGACTACGATGTATCTTGAAGTTTAGTGGGAGGAGGGAAGTCGTGTTTGTATAGTTTGTCGATGGTAAACGCTAGCTTTCTTTTTTTATGAAAAGCTATTGAAATTGGGAATTTCGTGTGCAGGCCATGCTTTAGCATAAATAAAGGTCTCCTCTCACCTCGACGTCTCATCGAGGTAGGTTTGTGTGTGTACGTGTGTATGTATTGCTTTTTATTCCTCGGAGTAAAATATAGTCAATCTTTTCCTTCTGAGCATAGCTAAGTCTCAGAAAAGGCTTTGTCGTCACCAATCGGGCCAGACTTCGCTACCGAGGACAAAATGTTCGCTTGCATCTGAATTGAGTTTCTAAGAAATGCGGATGAGTGGTGAATGAAACCGTTTCGAAGAACGTTTCACCAATGTGCCATAGCTACAGGAACCAGACGTGAACCAGAATAGCAAACGCGGCTTTGCCACTACTGTATGTGCTACTTAGGAAAAGTAGCGATCTGGCCAGTTAAACTTGCCTGTGTCTTTTTTCGGGAATATTTTATGGTAATCGCATCAATATATTGTTATTGTTACTATTGTCCGAGTTATTATTGTCCCGTGAATAATTTTTTAGAAGAAACCCCCCGTATAAACCCTATTTTGGGCGTCTGCCTACAGTGGACATAGAGAAACGCAACTATTCATACACTTAATGAATATGTGGGCATGTGTAACATCAGCCAATATTTAACGTCCACGATGCCGCTTTTTCATTACTTCGTAAAACAAACAACTTCATAAATGTAAATGCGCAAGGGCGGAAATCGAACCCCTGCACCTACGTGTCCCCTCAGACCGCTCGAAGGCGCACGCGAATGCACCAATCCACTGAGCTCATTCACCCAACTGCCAGGCGTTAAACTCACTTTAGCCTGTTTTGTTAATGTGTTTAACACGCACTACACATTGTAACGAACGTGCGCGAACATCATTAAAGCGACTCGAGCTGAGCGAGGGCTTTCTGACGAAGGCTTGTTATCCAATAGACGGCTGATGATGAGAACCGAGTGCGTTCTAATTTGGCCCCACCTGGAAAGTCGAACCAAATGCGTAAAAGCCTGCCATTGACCTCCAAAACGTCCGTTGACGCAAATCACGCGCCAGGGCTGCTCCGTAGGCCGAAACAGGGCCGTAGGGCTTTTCGTTCAACTTCAGATATATCGTATGTTATGATGTAAAAGCAAGCGGTTGCTGTTTTCAATGCTTTTTCTCCCCCACCGGATTTAGATTAAGCCCAAGTGACTTAAGGAACAATGTCTTTATCGAGTTTAATTAGGTACAAAAAAAAACGTCTCGCCAATTTCGGAGACTTGAACCAGAGGCCGCATAAAATCCCACAACGAGCTACGTAAACATCCTCGAGGATGAACTTTTCGCATCTAAGGGGAACTGCGTCGTCTGTGCAACAGCTTAAGCACTCAGACTGGCTGACTTGCGAGCGCATCGGGTCCAACATTGCCACGGCAATCATAGGCGCCAAAGGTCGTTGGACACCCTCAGGCCAATCGCCAGTTTATCTTACCGTATAGCTTTTATGCCAGTCCCGTTGACCTCTACCGTGATTACCCCGAAATTTCGTTGTGTTCCTAAAGGACTATGAGTACTTGCCCACTGCGGCATCCGTGTCATGAACACGTGCAAGCAAGTGGCACCCTATAAAGGCAAAGTAGCTAAGCAAGAAGCTCGGCTCGGTACGAGGAGGAAGGCGAAACGAGGCGGCCTTGCCTTGTCACTCACTGTCGTCATGCAATGAACAAGGCCTGCTTTTATATCGCTGGAAGCTTAACGTCGATCCGAGTGACCAAAGCCACAATCTACCAGAATCAACACGGCTTTGCCTGACAGCACCCCAACTCATGGCCAGCGCAAGCACTGCACCGCATGAGATGTCAAGGTGACCCTTATGCTCGAGTGACGCAGCGAAAGACCGGAACCGTAACGCTTTGAGTCACGTAGCTCGAAGCTCCTGCCGACTTTCGGTGCGACTGGGCGACTCGGCCTTCGCTGTCGAAGCTACGAAGAAACTTCTGACTGGATACTGTCAACGTGTCCCTTCTCGTCACTAAAATGTGCTCATTCTTGTATAGGCGGGGGGAGGTCTTTCATCGTCGTCCTTAAGGCAGAAACCGCTTGCGGTGATGGTAGCGATATGAAATGAAAATATGTGCGTTTTGTGCGTGATGACTTTCGGACGAGACGTGAAGAAGTAAAAAAAAAAAGCCCCAAGCATACTTGAATAGCCATATCGTGCATAGGGCTTAAGGTAGTTGCCGAAACGACGAAAGAACTGAACTCGTTGAGGATTTAGTCTCACCTGCTGGCTGAAGTTTATCGAAAATTTCTAGAAATTTCTGTACGGCACCGCCTGTCCGTTCAGGCGTCTTTGAGTATTGATTCTCTGCTTGCCCTAAGCAGAACCTAGCTTTCGTGTGCAAAAAGCCTGGCTGAGCTAGCAGAAAAATATTCGACCAACTCGTTTTGCCTCCGGGTGTTTTTTGACACCCTTTGAAACCTATTGAGGGGCAGCAACAGTTCTCTCTAAATAATTTCATCAGCTTTTTCGCAGTAATATCGTCATTCAACTGCGTCTTACCTGATAGTAGTTAACTAAAAACGCACGGCACTGGAGGCTGCTATCGGACCCGACTTGATAACTGTTTCGCCGATTTGCCCTCGTGACAAACTTTAGTTCATCCCTCGCCTGTAACATTAGTAACATTTTTCCATTACGTGTATGTCGATTTACTGAGAACGAAAAAATGGAAAAATCTCGAACGCTGTCCTCAACCAACTTTCACTGCGCGAATGTTTCTCGCCTTCTGGGCAACTTTATCGTAACTTTGAGTTTGTCGTCGCATATTGTCTACCCGATCTGACTGGATCTATGGCCGGACGACTTCGAAGGTCTATTTCGAGCGCCGCAAATGCAGTTCCTAAAACCAGCACATCATGCACTAGTGATACCTCTGATGACGCCATGATGATCGAAATTATTGATAGGATACCGAGTAGCCTTGAAACAGCGGCGACAGGGGAACTGTCCCAAAGAGGGAAAACTGTTCGAAAGCAAAACCCATATGGGGTATAAAATACCGACCGTGTGGGTCTGGAAGCAGCTGCGATAAGCATTTAGTTGCATTTACTTATCACGAGAGAGGGAAAGGAAAGCGAGTACACTAGAAAGAAAAAAAGATCGAGAAAAAAGGCTCCATGTTTGTTTACAAACATTGAAACTTTTGATAGAAATGTTCAATGCATTCTGGTAAAAAACTGGGTGTTCGTTCAATTTTTTGTGTAATTTCTTTCGGTCAGGTGGGAATTGTACAGCAGTGCATGCACTACGAGCCTCGTCACGAGATGCAGGCTAAAAAGATATCGCATAGAAAACTCTCCGATTGTTTCGAAACGTTCCGCCATCGCATATATTACGCATACGTACGCGTTGTTCACGAAGCGTCAAACATATGTTTCGATAGCATTCTCAACGCTCTGTTCGGAGTTCTTTGATGAACCCAAAATACCGTCGCTAAAAATCCAGCCATAAAGAAGCCTGAGTGCCGGATGCATACGGGTCTCAGAAAGGCGGTAACAGTTTGTATTTTAATGGCAATAGCAGATGTGTGTGTGTGTGTGTGTGTGTGCTCTTTTCTGAAGTCTGTCCCGTTTTCTCAGCACGAAGGTGCATGCAGAAGGTCACCGTTTGTACACAGGCAAAAGTTAGGACACTTTTCTGCGTGATCAAATACCCATTTTGGGCAGGAGTGAGCTGCCTGTTCTTGCGTTGCGTACGTCGTGACGACTGAAGGTGGCCCGGAAGGCCTCTTAAAAGCCAACCGTCTTTTCGGTTTGTGTGACGAACCTGTTCGCCACGACCAATTTCGTTAATAAACCACACTGTCATCAATGCCGCACTCGTCCGCAACCACTAAACTCAGTCTCGACTTCGGCGTCTTGCGCCAGCGAAAGTTTCTCGACCCCTTAAGAAATCTACTACCGTTAACAAGCGCCGCTGTACTTCGTAGACGTCGTATAATGTAGACAGCCGAGTTCCCTGGACGTACGTTTGGCTTCGGTTTTTAGCTAAGATGGAGTCGCTGAGTATATGTGACGGCATAAGACGAACGGAACATCACCCACGAGGATATTTCCTAGGAAATTTACGCATCTGTCTTCTACCCAAACCTCACCGCATCGACATCTGTATTTCCAGTCTCTCCGGCAAACAGCCTAGAACTAAATCTCTGTTGGATTGGCACCGGTGTTGACGTAGCTGTCACTCAGAGATTAACAGGGACACTCGGAGAAACGCCATTCCAGAAGGTGCTGGATGATTTATTCGACCTAGAAACTGTCGGGGAAAGCATGGAGTCATTATGATCCATACGTATCATATTCTGTTGTAATTGGAGTAAACTGCACGATTCTGGCGAACTCAGTCCCGTGCGTTGCTTTTTTACTGGGGGATATTTCAAATACATATGTAGATAGAAATCACGATTACTGCACCGGGTGTATCGAAAGCAGCCAACAATGCACTTGTCTAGGCTGGAGTTGCTAGCTACGTTGGGTCTGCGTCAAATACGTTAGCGTTTATTTTGACGCGGCATGATTCGCTAAAAATTAGAAGTGACTAAGTTCCTTCTATTGCCGAATCCTCGCCCGACTAGCTCTCTAGACGGATCATCTGACAATATCTTACCGGTGATATCTGCCTGACGATGTTCGACCAACGACCCTCCATGTGAGACACCGACTCAGGCGAAAATTCAGCAGTCGTTGCAGAATCTTTTGCGAAGAGTGAATAGCTGATTCCTTGCAGATTCCCTTCGTCTGATCAGCACATATTAGACGTTCACCCACTGCGTCTGCCCTGTTATAGCCGACGCCAGGGTTCCGTTCGACCGAGACGCCGCGGTGCTGAGATGAAACATGTAACCGGACCTTAACTTCGCGCTCTAGTCGGACAAAAAGTGCTTCCGTTACGGCAAACCCGGCATAAGCCGCTATCGCGCGTAGTTACTCGCGTCAAACGAAAAGCCGCGTCGCGAAAAGGCTAGTGCAATAAGCTGGAAGAAAAAGACCGAAGCTTCAGCAGAAGTTATTAGTTAGTAACGAACAAACAAACGTGCAATTGTTCTGCAGGCCGACTCGTAGAATAGAATGGAGAATGTATGTTCAGACGATGGAAATTCTGGAGCTAGCGGGAATGCTTAGAAATTTTGCGTGCAGCTCGAACGGTGCCCACACATGCAAAATCGACCCAATATTGATAGACATTAGTACTCATAGCGTAGACAGATGGCGAAAAACTATAATGCACTCGACAAAAGCGCAGTTTAGCCACGACCGTCCCATAGCACGGAAACTAACTAACCAAGACAACCATTGCGCGGAACACGGATGACAGAAAAGCTCCTATCAGCATATTCTATACCACATAAAAAAGTCCCTAAACTGCGCCAGTTCAACCCGAGTTTTTCCACTGTCTGAAACCGAACGCTCGCGCCGGCCGCGTCACGTCACCCCGCCCACAACACCAGACAGCCAAGACGGAGCTGACATCGCTGATAAGGCCGTGATGAGGTGCACACGCTATAGTGTGGTCTCACTTGTACTTGCCTTCGCGATGCCTTCGCGTAATTTTGTGCCCATTCTGCTCGCTAGATAGAACACCACTGCCCCACAGGCCATCCGACTTCGTCCGAGCGCAGACGTGCGTAAAGTATCGGTATGTAAATGAGAAGATCGGAAAGATGTCGGGTCCACATCGGGACGTAGTGTCTCGTCGAGGATATTCCCACCACAAGCTCCCGAACGAGCCCAGCAAACTGCAGCAGCCGTGACATCGAATGGCGATTATCAGAAAGGTGCAGGGGAAATAGTCGAAGCACGGCATAGTCCTGTCTCGTCTGTCTCGCATTTTGTCCCGTGAATGAACGCAGGACTCGACGCAGGTTTACTACTGTGGAAAAATGTCTTCGTTTTGATCGCTCTTAGGCACGTCCGCAGGAAGGAATCTCTTTCTGGAAACATTATCCAAATTCAAGATCAGAGGAGCAACGCTTAGCATTTCCTCCCATCAAAAAGCAAACATCGCCTTTCATACGTTGTGCGATATCAACCTCGCTGTTAACGGAAGTTTGTCCTATCGTCGAATATGCGCGTTTTCATCGGCGTTACTCTAAATCACCGCCTAAAGCGCCACGGTCCGACCGAGTTTGCCTGTCACTTAGCCGTTTCCACTCGCAGCAAGCTACCTTCTTTTTGAACTAAGATTAAAACAAACAATAGGTCAACACCACCGGAATAGGCATCCAGTCCAAAAAATCGTACAAATGGAGGAACGCATTCACTGGTCTGCGCACTTTTGACGCCAGGAGAAAATCCCATCATCGCATGTACCGCTTCGAAATCCCTGATTCCCTCGAATGTCTTTTCCCCCATGGAAGTCTGGCCTTTGCCGTCGATTCGGGAAGTAGCCCATTCCTCGGCAGTAGTAGTTCTGAGCAGTTCTGAGCGTATATCGCGCCCGATTTCCAGCGTCCGGCCCCCGATAGGCGTCTGATGAGTTTATCGCTCTCTACAATTCGCTGAGCGGCAATCTTGTTTGCTCGTCAGCTGTCAACAGCAGTTTCGCCCCACTTTGACTATGGCTTGTAAAAAAACTCTATCGGCGCTTCATGTGCAGCAAAAACACGAAACTGCGTGTTTCGAAGTGGCGTAGAACAGCTATATGAATCGTCGCAACAGAATGCGACGTCTACATGGACGGCAAAACGTCGAGGAGGTTCAGGGTGTCGTCGTTTTATCGCCATTGTTGTTTACCTACTGTTCATGTTTTGCAGACGTTCGCCAGCTTTCGAGCTCGCCACTTCGACGCTTGCGCATTCTCGGCGTTGTATGCTCATATTTATGGAATCCTTCGTATGAACTATTGCGAAAGCGATCTCGTGGACGTTGCGTGATAGGCAGGCCTGAAAGAAGACACTCGTGAACTATTGGCCGAGTCATAGCGGGGTGGGTTTGTTTCATATGCAATCATCGGAAGAGTGCTTGTAACGGAGTTAGTGCTAACTCATGCTGTTTGCGTTTCCGGAATGGCCACCACGTGTGTCGTAACCCTCCACAGGCCAATACGGGTGGAAATATCGCGTTTCACCGGGCAACCACGAAGTCCATGTCCGAGACAGAACAACAACACAATTGAACAACACAATTGAACGGTTGTGTGCGCAAAAAGACAATACGACGTCATTTTCGGTACTTTCCGAATCGGCTGCCGAGGACAGCGTCACGGCCTGACGTCAGCGCTGAATTCTCGTCTCTAACCTGCCCGAGCGTTAGAGGTTGCGTGCGAGGTTTCGTCGCCAACATCCACATTCGACAGCGATTTTCTTGTTTCCACAGCGGCTGTGCGTGCGGGGGTATCACTCGTGCGTCAACCTACGCGCGAAATGGGAATGATTGTCGAAGGGCAATAATAAAAACGAAAATGAAATAGAAAAATATAATTTTTTGTTCTATTTTGAACCTTTGCGGGACACCTTAGACCAAACGCTGTACTGGGTGTTTTCCTCAGTTGAGAATAACGCGCCCGACTCTATCGGCTTGTTCTTATCACAGGTAGAAGATTCTTTTAGTTGACCTCGATAATTTACGATGTGGCTTAGTACGTTTTTTCTCCCCCTATTTTTCACACAATTGAGTCCACGGACTTGGCGCCACCAAGTACATCAGCCTATTTGGTCTTTAAGCCCTGATACGGTAAGTGAAGTCTAGCGAGAATTTCTACGAAATATCGATTGATTGCTTTTTGATCGTCTCATCGGCTAGAATCTTCCGTTTCGGACGAGTGCCTTACTGTAGGTCCAGGTGTCCCTTCAGGTCACGGAGTTTTCCCTATCGTTAATGGGGGTCATCCTAGGTTACCGGCTATATTTTTGGCCTTATTTTTCTAGGTATTTTTGGGCGTCTTACCGATCTCGCGGGGGCTACACTTATGAAGCCTTAATTGAACCTGAATCTGGAAATACACTATTTTACATGCCTAGAAACACAAAAATATATATTCAAAGATTTCAGCTGCCTTTGTCTTTGGCACAATTGTTCATATCTATGTGTATACACTTTTGTCCTCGACCGTGCCCTGACAAGACCGACACTCTGTGTGCGGTATTCGTAGTGTTCTTTTTCGTATTTTGATGCGCTTGCACCGCTTATATCGTATCGAGCTGAGAGTGTCTAATGTGGCTAATATCCTTTGAGTGTTACTGTAAAAGTTGTAAAAGTTAGCATTTTCTTTGATAAACATGTTATATGAATAGGGTGGTATTGTTCACACCTAAATTTAGCTTAACCAGACCACATGTTTTAATAATGACGCTGTTCATCAGCTTTGTTCGGGATATAATCTGTGGCCATCTCGTAAACTTCACCGTCCGTAGTTGCACGAAACATTTTATTTTGATCTTAGTTATTCTACTTTCGAAGTCTAAGTTCATTCACACTTCCACAAAGTGTTGACTAGGTTACAGCCAGACTGGCTCAGAACCAATCGGGTTGCCGTCTTCGATGGCTTTTTAAACTATTCCTAGTTCGTTTGCTTGGCATTAGCTCATTTACATATGCCAGAACTGGTTCTACTGTCGATTTTAAATTAAGCGAATTTCCACAATAATCTTGCATGTAATTGCCACTTGGACTCCCTTTCCTCCAATTTTAACTTCTTTCAGGTGTTTTTCAGGCGATTTTTATTTGTGGACGCAATTGTTTCTACGAAGGCGTCTAGATTCGCTTTGTTTCGGCGGTTTTGATTAAATTTCACCCTCGAATGGTTCTTTTATCAATACAAGAGGAAACTTAACTGCCGTTTATTTTGATGAGTGTCCTTTTCTGCTCTAGGCGCTAACGACAGTATGTTTCGCTATGTGTGAGTTGGTAGTGCTGAGTCGTCAGCATAGGATATTCCTGGTACGGTCTCACATTGTTCAGTTTCCTTTAGAAGAATATGGTTTTCCTTCTTTACTTGGAAACCTCTGTTTGTTTTCTGCAGCCTAACGCCAAGGCAATGTATATACAGAATATTGTCGGTGGTAACGGACATGCTTCCCTTTATGTCCCTTTATGCCACATTTGTACCCTATTTATCTTCATACAAAGCATTTAGTATACTTATGAATTCCTGCATGCAGTCCCATGTATTCAAGTATACTTCACAAAGCGGTTCTGAATGCTATATCGTGCGCTTTTGTTTGCATTTGGGAAAGCAGCTATCAAGCCACTCCTTTCTTTGCGAGCTGTCCTTCCCGCTGATGTGCATGGAAAAATACAACCTATCCCTTGGGGTCTATAGCCATATTGCATTTTTCCTAGGCAACTGCCTTCCTCTTAGTGGCCTTGTATCTTTTTTGTTTACGACCTTGGCAAAATGGCTGTATGGAACTACCGATATTGTTAATGGTCCATGCGTTTTCTTTCAATTGCTTCTGCTTGAATTCGTTTTTTTCCCGTATTGTTAGTTTCTCTTTCTGTCAGTCTGTCTAGATTTCCATGTCACCCTGAACTGTTCTGTTTAATATCTCGGTGATATATTCGTGTTCAGTTTAACCCATTGATTTAATAGTGTTTACCAGTATATTGATTCAACCAAGCTGCTGGATAGTTTTTGACTTTTGTAAAACATATCGGCACATTCGTCACAGATAGTTCAACATGAACACGTTTTACGAAATTAAGGCTAGCTGCAAATTATTGCTAAGACTACTACAAATTAATACTAAAATTCTTCAAGGATCCTTCTTCGCATTTCTGCCAAATAAGTATCTATATGCGTTTCGTTTACAGTTCTACCTTCTTCGCTCCGTGTTGTTAGAGACAGTGTTTTTTAATTCTTCATCTTCTTTATGCCATCGTAAACATTTTAGGTTTTTTCACGACTTTTACTTATTAGATGGCCATATATCATCCTATCCTTTTCGTACATTTTTTTAAATTCGCGTTTTGGTCGTGCAAAGGTCTGTTATTGCGGCTATTTCAGGTGCTGGGGCTTAATTGTTTGCCTTTCGCTATGCGCTGCTCATGTCTCTTCTTATTTTTATATAATTGCTCTGTCTCTTTCGGCTGTATTGAATATTTCGTTACGATCTGGGTCGTTTTCGACTAAAACCCTTGCGAAACATCTGCCTGGAATGCGAACCTCCGATGGGCGATCTGTTCTTGCAACTTATTTTTTTTGTTTCCCACAACTTTCTATCTATCAATTTGCATGATAATAATGTATCTATTAATGTTTCTGTCTGATGTGCATGGCTAATATCATCAGATTGTAATCGGATTTGTTGCATCATGTTTTCTTCGTCTACTTCCGTTGGCATTATGTTGACCATTATACCTTTATTCAATAGAATATCACCTAATAATGCGTTCTCTCTAACATACTCAATTTGACACTTCTCCGAACTTGACACTCTCTCTGAATTTCCATTATGCAGCTTGTTTCAAGCTTATTTCTTGTAGATCACCTCGAATACCCTATTTTTTTGAGAATTCTGAAGTGCGCGCTCTCCAGTCGCCCGCTCTTTGAGCCTCACCACAAAGGTACGGAGACCTCATTTAAGTTCTTTTCCAAGCTGCCTTACTTGATACATACCTGAATATTATCATGATGATTTCACCTCTTGTATTGACTTTTGCTGTTAGGACTTCGCTCTTTTTATGCCCATTCCCATTTAAAATGAAAATACCAACACCTCACGATTTTCTTTTTACCTGTTTTCTCTGTTTGTTGGTGTGTATGCAGGAATAACCTAGTGTGGCTGGTGCCTTTTTCTCATCCATGAGATATGTCTCTCACATAATAATATTACACCACCCTGTGAGGCATATAGTATTCACCTAGGAGACTCATTTATACTTTATTCTATCGCTTCTCATATTAAGCACGCCTATCTGCATGAAAGATGTTCTCTGTTTATTCAAACGGCCTTTCTCCTCATCTCCGGTGTCCTCAACGCCCGCTTCTACGCTGAGGCGGACTCATGCTATGCCCAGCAGGCTCCCCGCCCTTTGCGTTTGTCCTAATGTGAGGGGCTTCTGTATGGTTTCAGGCGGCTGATGCGTCCTTTGCTTGCCCTTCGGCCCAATGCCCAACGGCCTTTCTAGTCCTGTTGCCGTTGCTATGGTCGTTGTTGTTGTTACTGCTGCGACCGCTGTTGTTGCCATACAGGGCCTCCGCTTGCGAACCTACGGCCGTTTTTTTAATCTATTTCTCTTATACTATTTATTCTAGGACCATTCAAGTCTAACGTGTTCAATTACCATTCGTGTATTTTCGGAGCAACTTATTTATATACATATGTATATATATATAGATCGGAAAAGCTTGGATGAAAATAGGTTATCTCCTGATGCGGCTCCAAGGGTTGCTTCGAAAATACAGGAATGGTAATTGAGCACGTTAGACTTGAATGGCTTAGAATAAATAGATTAAAAACGGCAGTGGAATCGCACATATATATATATATATATATATATATACATGTGAAACGGAAGTTGGCACATTCGATATCCTTATATGGCTCATATGGCCATTTTTCCGCAAATACATGGAAATCTTATGCACCCGAGACTTCGGCCAGTGCATTCATTAACTTTTAGATCCATGTCGATGTCAATTTATGAAGTCCACCCTGAAACGTCTTCATCAGACTTTTCACTTTCTCTTATCGGAAGTCACTATCCAGACAGATGTCGTCATAACAGGTGATTACCGAAATATGATTAGCCATGTCGTCAGGGCTTATTGCGTCCGCCGTTTGGTTCTTGGTAAGTACTGTTCCATCCCACCATTTCGGTCGGTTAGGCGTAGGTGTCGCCGCATTAAACATAACATTTCCGTGTTGTGCCTTTATAGTTAGCTGAGTCACACGCAAACCTGAATCACCATCACGCTATGCTTTTCAACGTCAATCATTTTGATCCATCATTGTCTCGCTCTGGGTCACGTCGCTTCCTCTCATCATCGCTAGCGAGGTCCGCCACATCTTCGCAGCTGTGCCCGGACTTGGCGAGTTTATTCGTTTCTTTCTCGCAGGGTTTATTCTCGTATGCTTCGCCATCCGTCGAACGTTTTCATTGTGCTAATAATTATGCAGCTCAACGGACGCCCCTTTTTACCGTGTCGAGCTTCGGATTTCTACAGACGCATCGCAAATACGGCAGGATTGGCTTCCAACCTTGGTCAGATGGATTTTCAACGCATCACAGGCTCATACACTCATTTTTTAATGGCCATCGCGTATTCGTCAGAAACAACACTTCGATTACACACGATAGCGCCTAATGGGACAATAAAATTTTACAGACATTAGCGTGGATAATGGAAAAGACCTACGAGCCGTATAAACACGACCCACACTTTATAGCCGCGTTCGTTCTTGAACTCTCGATTTGGGGGAATTTTTTCTCACACTTTGCCACGTTTGCTATGAGATCTTCTTGCACAGTCTGGATTGATGCGGACAGTCGATGAAATTCTTCCCATGGCTGAGCTATTTGACGATGGCTCAATGTGGCACCCGGCTTAGTTTTCCAGGCATCCTGACATCCTCAAAGTCATTCGTGTCCTACAGCAAGACAAGTAGGACAACTTCGAGGTCGGCCTCTCATTGGACCTGGGCTGATGTGTTTTGCATTGCGCAATCTTCGAATCTGGCACGCAGATTTCATCACGTCGACAAACATGACAAAACATGCCGCTACGTCTTCTGGAGTAAACTGATTGGCAAAGGCGAACCCTATTGATAACATCCTTTCTGAAGTTGGAACGTCATCGGCCGACGTGGGGAAGTCGGCCGTTAAACCGAGGGTCGTTTTAGTCGCTTGAGTATGATTCAGACCGTGGGTCCGGCTCCGGGTGTAAGCTTGTGAGTCGCATCTCATTGTCGACAGAATTGATCAGGATCTGTACATTAGCATTCTCTTCAAGGCCGCGTTGTCTTGCAGCTTTAACAGGTCCTGTAGGCCACGTTCAAGGAGATAATATTCACCCACAAGGCACTCGGCCTTGGATATCGACACGCCTCCGTGCCGACATATAACACTTGAACACACGTTCCAACCGCAATTTTAGAACGTGGAAAATAATGCAGTGTAACAATAGTGTGCGGACTAACTCATGATCAATTTTACGAGTGGCCGCTTGTCGCGCGTGCCGAGATGTCGAAACACTTGGCCAGAATAGGTGGCCAACAGATCTGCAAGGTCTGTCGGAAGGGGTAGTGGTGGTTCCGAGCGAGTGCTACCCCGTGAACTAAAGATTGTTTGCCCGAAAACTACCGTCAGAAAGCGCCGACGAAACATCTGCATATGAAATTCCCACAGACCACCTATCATGTGAGTTAGTTGAGAGCTCTTTGCAATGGCGTCGTGGCGTCTAATCTGACATTGTCAGATTCTCTGCAGATGTATCACACGCGCCGATAATGGCGCCGCTGTAAAGGCCGACCGGACGCTAACGTTGAGGACGGTCCATGACACGAGGGATCGACCTTCAGTAATCTCACGTTGATTGCCATTGCATTCAGACGTAACCTTCGATGTAATGCTATCTTATGTACTTAGAACAATAGCAAATTAGGCCATTGATTACGCTGCCTTTCAAGTAAGGAGAACAGAGAACCAAAGGCTTATAATTCCCTTTGTCGATACATGTTAAGAACGATCTGAGAATTTTGACTGCATAGATTACCGATGATAGCTTGGCCGATGTCGATTACATGGTCTTTGAGAACTACTTCGCAGCGATTGCAGAGCAAACGTTTTCGCCATGTATCTTAAAAACCGGATCTCCGACCGTTGAAGATCTGCCTAACGTACATAAAATATTTTGAACAGATGCTGGTATAAACTGCGAGCGCTAGGCTCTGTAAAAGCCTATCCAAATTTTTTGCCGGAAAGAACTGTCGTCGAGATCCGTTAGGCAACCGAGAAACTACCGACATTGCGCCAAGTGAAATCGGGCCCAGGATATGCCCCATTGGACGCGATTATAGCTGTCATGGCACGTATACGGTAACATCTCGTGTTAAGCTGCGACCTTAGCGTGTCCACATCGTTTGTCTGGTTGTTCGTGCCACCGCAAATGTTTAGGCGAGCTGATAAGTGGTTAGTAGCCTTTTCCACTTGTTCCTAGGCACCGTTCTGAGCCCAGATATTCCGACACGTTCCAATATGTCCTACAGAGATTTTAATCTTGTTCCGTCCGTATTGTTCGTTTTGCTGCTGTGTTGAGCCATGACGTTCGGTAGACACTACGAGGCCATTTTTGTTTCTTGAAACTTCCCAAACTGAACCCAACCCGGTCCGGGTGGTGAAATCGAACGTCGATGTTCCTATCCGTGTGTTGACTTAAGCTAGAGAGAAAATATTCTAGCTACCTTGTCGAGACCTAACTCCCTAAAGAACTGCTTTATCCATGGACAGGCTGAACTTTTAACGTGTGCGTGGACTAATCAAGTTGTGCAATATGTGCATTGGCTGCTGGACGACATCGGCCTATTCTAGGCAAGGGCCGTCGCCAGTCACAATAATGACAGTAGCCATTTTGAGCGAAGACGACCATTGCCATTTCGATGGCCGAATTAAAGTTGTTTCAAGTCAAACTTGCTCTGAGGGCCTTTGAATGAAATCTGAACTCTCTGGCATCATATTCGGTCGAAATATGGCCTAAGTTCGGCTAGTGCTTGGTTTATGCAGCGGAAAAAGGTGTAAACCGGCCTCGTGGTTGCGGGCGATGTAAGTTTCTTCGCTAGATGAAAGCGACTTTAGATAGCTTTGCGGACGACACTTTGAATTGGTCTTAAGAGCGCAGTGAATTAAGTTTGAGCATAGAAATTAGCTGGTGTCTTTTTAGGAGGACAGGGATTTTATCTGACGAATTTAAGCTGGCGGGAGAAAATAGCTTGTGCAGCCGACGGACGCGAGAACTAAACGAACATCGCAAGAGGCCAAAATGGCTTTTCCCTCAGCTTGTTGCGGCAACTATAGAACGCTGTTCTTAGGCACTTCTATTAAAGTATTTTATTATTTTTAATATCAAATTCTGTTCGCAAATTCGTGTATCCACTGTTCAGATATAGTTGTTGTAGTCTTAGCCTTCAACGATCGAAATGCGGAGCGTGCGCCTCTATTTTTAATTACGCCTCACGACTAAAAAAACAGTTTCTATTGTTCAGCGTTCTGTTTTCTACCTGTTTCTACGTTTCTACCTGTTTGTAGGAGTTGCTCATTGGTACACATTTAGTCAACGACTGCGTCGTGCACAGCTATCGTGGCCTCGTGGCCATAGAGAAGGAAAAGGAACTGGCTCCTGGCGGCGAGGAAATCTTCACGGTGGGCAGCGGTTGCCTAACGGAAGTTCATTATAATGCCGCCGCATGCTGCATATCGGACGTATTTGACTATACAGCGTCATCGAAACTATTGTAAAAACCAAACTCGGGTAGAGAATATAGTAGCAGGCCCAACAAGGATATATCCACAGGGATAGTTCCGACGGAAAAGAACGAGGAACGGCCAGCTGTCTTGATGCCAAAGCAAGACAAAATCTCCATTATTTCGCTATTTATTTTCTGTCAGCGTGACCACCTTCCCAACGAAGTCGATGATTAGTCTACTGTATGCAGCAATTCAGCAGAATTTTCTAGGCACCGCCTAAAAACCCACCGCCATTCCTTGTTTCCGTCCGTGATTGCCTTTGCACTCGGCCTATCCAGCGCGGGCAGCGGCGAGCAACCGTTATCTGAGGTGTCATGGATTGTCTCTAACTTCGGACACTAGTCCACTATCCGCAGCCTGACAACGCCACATGCCTGCGTTCCCCGACACAGCCATCCGAAGCCTACCAGCGGCTCCGTCGCGCCGACCAACGACAGCAGGGCGCCACTTTCTATCCAGTTATATTCGGCCAATTGGCTTTGCCAGCTCATTCGGGTAAACGTTCCGAGCTCGTCTGGAATGCCATCACTGAGAACCGACTCCCAGTCCATCCCGTGTACTATCCTCCACAAAGGCATCTCATTAGAGGTAAAAGCAATATGTACCTACGCGGACTAGACAGTTGGGCGGCCCCGCAGCGTAGCCATCGGCGAAGGAGTTATCGGCCATCGGTAATCGGCCAGGTAGGTACAGCCTGATCGGCCGCCGGGCGGGGACCAGCTGTTCAGGCGTTTCCTTTGCCAATAGGACATTATGTCAAACTGAAACGATCGCCGATAGCAGCACCAGTGACCTTTACCGGAGAACGGTATGCAGTAGAACGCGTATTGTACGCATGGGTCTACCTAATGATGTGGCTAGATCGTCAGATCCGGTGAGACCGGTCCTAGAATAGTGTTTGTCCAGTAGACGTTGCAGTGATGTTGCCATATGGTCCTTACAACCTGTTAGCACCAGTTCTTGAGAAGAGGTTTTCTCATAGAACGGTTAAAGAACGCGGAACGGGTGAATGCCTTTCATGCACTTCCCAGCTGGCGGCGGAGCTGGCGTCGTTTCGGACTCTGAGATAGCGATAATGTCGAGAATTTGTCCTGAAATTTATCCTCTTAGACGCTCAGATGCCGCGAGATGG